>JAPYZN010000626.1:0-53803 GCA_030522865.1 Psyttalia lounsburyi
AAAAATGAAAGAAACGATGGGAATAAGGGGGAGGGGAGGGAGGAAGGGGGAGGGGGGGGCAGGGAGATGTGTACATACGAATATGAATATTCTTGGTGAATCGTGAGTTGCGCTTCCCCCCTCATTGACAGGAGCCCTTTGCTCCAAATCCCGCCTGTAAAAGAAAAATACGACAATGCACTGAGGGTTGCGATTTAAATGCACTCACTGGTGATTGGTTGATACTATGGGGTGCTGGGCGTGGCCACGTGCCTTATGATTTTATATGTAGCCTCTTGACGAGTATCCCTCCTTTCCGCTTTCGAATTGTGCCATCTCCCTTATTCATCCACTCGTACTATCTCGCGCTTTTTCCCCAACCAGATTCACCACTCCCCGGTCTCCCTCAATTTCTCTCTCTAGCATCATGACTTCTGCATTATTTCTTTTACTCCTGTACTTCCTCACCAAGTATTTTTGCATAATAATAAGTAGAATTTCTTAATGTTTATGATGATATTTATTCCATCGGGGAAACAGTATATCTGCGGATTGAATTGATGTTAATGTCGGTTTAAGGAGAATTATTTGGAATTCTGGGAGTTTTTTTAGATTTTCGTTACATTTGAATTGTCACACGGGGTGAAAAATATTCATCGACTTTTTATCGGGTGTTATGAAATCTGGATAATGGAAGGAGACTTGAATTCGGCGTGCTCAGCAGCGTTAATATTCAGCAGGCTTGAGCCTACTTCGGACGCTGATAAGGGGATACTACGCACGGGGAAAATTCAGGGTGTATGAGGTATTTTCGTACACATTTACCCGGTTTTTGAGTGATCAAATAGTGTGGAGGATAGTCGGAAATTTCATGGAGTCAAGTGTTTTGATGGCGGATAGATTGAAGTTTAACAGATTACATTGACGGATGGTTCATTTCAATTCGCGAGGAAGAAAGCTACAATTTTTCAATTTTATTTAGAATTTTTTAATAACCTGCTTTTTAGGCAATCACAGCGCAATACAACGGGCGATATAAATTTGTAAAGCACAAATTTTTATCCTATATATATTTTTTTACTAACTTTACAGATTTACAAATTGACTTTACAAATTTTTGACCTTTATTTTTATTTTTGACGTCACAAATTCTTTACAAATTACAATATTGAGCGCGTAGCGAGAGGGATTTTACTGCAAAACTGATTCCGGTCGTTGGCGTGAAAGAAAATTTGAGAGAAATAATCCGATGAATTTTAAAAGTCGAGGAGTATTTGGATAACAATTTCTCGGGATTTCTCTGCATTTTCCGAAAATAATCCAATTAAAATTTCTAGTTTTGTTGATTTTTTCATAAAAATTGTACTTATTAATAATAACATTCCTTGAGATACCTCTAAAAATTAAAAAAAGATGCGATGAAAATTCTCAAAAAGTGCGACAAAAATGTTGGCCAAAATTTTCCAAAAATGTAATTTCAATTCGTATCGATTCGACACTTTTTGTACCACGACGTGTCACATCGAGTCGTCTGCTTTGGATAAAAATTCAACGATTCTCATATCTACCTAACTAGTATTCTTGTCATGTAGGACACTACACGCGTAGAGACCACTTGACGTGCGAAGTACCCAATTCCTTGACTTTGTTAGTGGAGGCCTGTTGCATCCTCCGTAGCCTCGAGGTAATGTTGAAAAATCTCTCGAAATAATGTCAGAAAAGATGAGGAGATTCTCCAGAATGATTGAAGTTCCATACCTCGTTTAAAAAAAAAACATCTGTTTTTTTAAATTTTTCATTGCGTCATATTACACTACGTGAACATAAATACCACCACATGTCGCGCGCGGAAGCTTAAAAAGTATATAACAATTCCATAAAAATTTCTATCACCACAAATGCTGAATTACAGGTAGAGAAATATTCAATAAAAATTACCAGAAGAAAACTAGACAAGAATTAGGTTTCAAAGTGAACGGAAAAAATTGCGCGCACGGACGAAATTCGTGACAAATTGGAAGTAATAAATTTAAATAAATATACGATTAATCTGAAGTTTCCTCTCCTGATTCTAATACCCGGGCTTATGTCATACGAGAGAGAATTATGTGAGTTTCAATTCGACGATAAACTCTACGAGTAGTGACAAATTTCTTAACGAGGAAATCGTGACTGTTGAACTATTGAGAAACAAAGAGAGAAATTTTGGGAGACCCCCGCAAACCCGCCGGCATTCTATGGGTACGCGTTGTCTGTGGATATGGCTAATGAAGAGCGTAAACCCCTGCTACCAATCTCTGCTTCTCTGCTCTCTAACTCTGCGACAGTTGCCCTATTGCGACTCGACCATAATTGGATCGCGTGACGAGCAAATGACGCGATGTGCACGAGCCAATACCGGACGTGCTTAGACCGAGATTTGACGTTACCGTTTAATCAGGCCAATCGTCTTCTTGTTCCCCAACTTGAGGGTATCTCTTACTTTTATACAATTTCCGAAGCCCCTTCTTTCCCAACTTATATTCACTTGAGATGGAGAAAAAAAATTCACAGATCGATTCTGGTGGCGCTTCGTGGAGACAGTTATAATTCTCCAGGAGATAACTACCAAGTACGCCGTGACATTTCATTAGGTTTTGAAGAGGTACAAGTCACGGGAAAAAATTAGGGACACCGCCAGTTACGATGGAATATTACTCAATCGTATTGCAGACAAATTAAGTTCAATTACTTGATTAATTAATTTCATTGTCTTGGATTTATTGGAAAGTCTTCGTCAATTGTTTATTTGGCTCTGGGGAATTTATATCCGATGACAGAAAGAAAGAAACTCATGCTAAACGATTCCAAATAATTTCATCCCAACATTCAAATTAGAAACAATTACAACACGCTTAAAATAACAATATTTAAATTTTAAGGAATTACTTCGATACTTCGAGAACAAATGTCCGTTATCAACGAACAATTTTGTTCTCCGATCAATCAAAACGAATTCTAAAAGAATGTAATTTTTAAACAATTGATACCAACGAAAATCACAATTGCCACAGGAAGAAGTCATTGTCTTGTGTTGTAGTCATTCAGAGAATATTACCGTATCGCCCAGTGATTTGTTTTGACTCCTTAATAAAGCTTATCTGCACTGAAAACAAAATTTAATTTTGCCAATTACTATTAATTAATTATTGAATTATTTTGTCTTGGACAAGAACTTAAAACTAAATTTTGTGGGTAAATTTCTGTCCTTCCGTTGCCTGAAAGAGCAAAATTAATTTTTTTTCAGAGTATTTTTCTGTACAAAAATTTAATCAACCCTTCAGTAAATTTGTTTACCGCTTACTAACAATTATTTAAAGAGCACTGAGAGAAAAATATAATTTTTCCAAACGTATTTCTTTCTGGCAACCAAATTGCCGAAGTTCGAATAGTGAAAACGTCTTAAAATCTTGTCAAAAAAATATTTGATTGGGAAAATTATATTTTATTTTCAGTGGAGTGCGCAATTTTTGCTGAAAGATAAACTGTCAATTACTGGATGATTGAATAATTATTTCTCGAACGGCTAAAACGTCCAATTAATGAGCTATGTAATAAAATTGATGCATCGAAGGACTACTAGGACATAGAAAGACAGTTGAGTATATAGACAGATGAATTGACAAATGAATTGTGAGCTTTTTACGAGAAAAATATAAAGAAAGGGAGAGACTGTGAGAGAAGTAGAGACGGAGAAGAACTCAAATACAATATTAGCTGATGTCTTTGTAACGTTCAATCGCCTGGGTAAAAGAAAAAATGTCTCATCCTTAAATCTAACAGGGATTTTGTTTGAAGTCGTATTCCGTTCATCATTAACCTTTCTGCTTTTCCAGCTTTGATCAGTACCAAAATTATGCTTTTCACCCTACAGGATCGCGTTACTAACAACTTTTTTTATGATCAGAATTTAGATATCGTTGGCGCTCGACCTCCCATTATCGAGGTAAACTGAGTGTTTGAAAATTATTTTTCTTCCAGCGGCTTATCTTGACAGTTCTTGTAAAACAATTGGAATAGATTTTGTCACGAATCAGTGGAAATTTCTCTCTCATTTGCACAATAATTTATTTATTAAATAACCGATGCATAGCCCAGGGGCTTATTTAGTTCAGTTTATATTCTAATTACAGAGGAAAATTGTCTGGCGTATTAAGGAATAAAATTACAATTACAATTACAATTTTCAGTCATGCTAAGAAATATGAGAAAATTAAAAAGAGGATTGTCACAATTACTAGAGAACATGGTAAAATACTTTATTATTTCCTCATGAGGCAAATTATTCATCCAAGCACTTGACGACTCCAATAATTACCAAGACTATAATTTTTTTAATTAGTTATATTTTCATAAAAATATTTTTTCTTTGAATTTCTGATTAATACTTTCATAATCGCCCGGTGGCGATGGGGATATTGAACGGCTTTCCCAGTTTGACGATTTCTTATCAGGCGGCAGCACATTCAATATTACCGACCTCGCCGTTACTGCCATCTCTCGGTTGACCTTTGAACTCCGTTCAAGTAAGGATCATTCATTATTTCCGAGTAATTGTTTGCTGTTTTAATTAATAGCTCTTCGTTAATTTTTTTTTAATATAGTGAGCAGAATGTCCTGGCTCCATAATGGGGATTTGACATTGGAAAAATACCATCTATGCAGCCTGAGGGTCTCGCATCTTTTTCAAGTGAATATTAAAAGAATGACTACCAGTTAGAAACGATGACGAAGGGAATATCTGAAGAGTCGAAAATTATGCTGTCGTATTTCCCGAGATTACGTGGGTGGCCTGCGATTCTTTTTAATGAAAAGGTCCCAACTAATATAGAAATTGTTATTCGTTAACGACTTCAATTTCGGTCCAATAAAATAACGGCGAGAGAGCTGTTTAGTCAGATCCCCTGGATAGGATAATAATTTGCTGAAAATTTTTATTTTTATTTAGCCGGTTGGTGGGAGACATGGAGGAACAGAAAATTAAACCTTATTTTCGGTCCCGACGTTTTTCAAATTTTTTTTTTTCAATTTTACTCCTGATACGGACTCTTTGGATTTTCCTTTCTATTCTAACTCACATTTTCTGACTGGTATTTTTTATTCTAATCTTGGGACTTAGCTTAAATTATATGTAGATATTTCCGGGTTTCCAATTAATCAAATTGTCGATAAGACAGTTCCATAAAATTTCGACCCTCCCGATCCTTCAGGAGGAAATTATCAGCATAAAATTAAATTCCACTGATTCGGAATCCGTTACCGGAATTTTTTTAGACTTTCCAGTTTTGGAGAAAAACAAATTTAATTTACCAAAATGAGCTGACGCTCTTAATTTGAATTTCAATTAAAAAACAACGGACGGCTCAATCAGACGCTGATCACATTCTACGCTTAATTTTTTTTTATTAAGAAGATTAAGCAAAAAATTCGGGAAATTCTATTGAAAAAATTCTGTAGAAGATAATTCAATAGAACAAGTTGTACATAAAAATATTCCATTGAACATTTCACTGCAAACGTCTAGGAATTAATAGAAAAATTCATTGTAAACGTAATATAAGTTCCTGGAGGATTATAAAAATCCTGCCGAATTTTCTATTAATTTTTTCTGTGCCTGAAATTATTGTAATCAAACTTTCAGTTGATTATAAAAAATATTATCGAATCATGAAAAAAGACCTTGAAATATTTAAAAGAATGGATTGGTTAATCGCGAATTAATTATTATATCAGTGTGTCAATATAAACTAATTGATATCCTGTAAATAGTACAATTAAAAAATGAGTAGACATGAGATAATTTTGCAATCGAATCGGCTTATATTCATTCGCGGAATTCTTCTATCCAACCATCATTTGGCTCAGCCTCGCGAAACTCTTAATCCAAATCTTGTGCAATTACACCCGAAAGTCGACCAGCTCAATATCGCTTTATCGCTCATCGTTCATTCTCTCCCTCAAGTTCACGTTCAACATCATCTCCGTCTTTTACGTTCTTTGTAAGCGAAAATGCTCAATTTGAACGATGAATTCAATTACAGTATCTCTTGATTAATAGCAAGTATCCGTATCCGTATTCCCAAATCCGTGGAAAAGTACGACATCTTCTCGTTTGGATGATCAAATTCATTCCCTTCATAAATATCCCCATCATCTCACCGTCGTCACCACTTTATTGTCCCCTGGAATTTCATGGTTAATATCCGTTATCGGAAAATTGCTGAACAGCGATACTAACCTGGTTACTTAAACCATTCGCTGGCATTAGCACTGGATACCTTGATTCTCAATGAAAATTGTTTCATTCATGGCGGATTATATGTAATCGAGTGGGTTATCCTGTACAGAATAAAAACAAACTCTAATTTCCCAGACTTACCCCTAACACTCGGCAATTGCTCCCTAATTTCTAGCGATTTCAGATCTTGACTCGTATTACCCTAAAAAATTGAAATTATAGTATAATTAATTTTGATAAAATTAAAGACCATTAGCACTAAAATTTAGGATCAACATTTTCCTCAATTTATAAAATTTATACCTGACAGTTGATAATTAATAAAATCTCAGTAGTCACCGAAAAAAACGATCCATTTTATTTAAGTTAATTTGCGTTAAATAATTAGGACTTATAAAATAACAAGAAATTTTGCAAATTAGAAAAAAATATTTGTCTACCGAGAACTGAAAAAATTATTTACAAAATTTCAACTGTCAATTTCAGCTGCAAAATTGAGTGTTCATTAAAAAAAATCTCTTCTTTTTAAATTCATTGGTCAGACAGAAAATGTGAACAGCAATTTTTTAGTACAGTTATTTTAATTAAAAAATGCAGTTGAATATTAAAAATAATTGATAATTTTTTTAATTTTAATTAATTAACTGAACAATATCTCACCCGATTTTTACTGAACTTCAGCCGGAGGTGATTTACACGGAAAATATGAGATTGTATTTTTTGTTTAACAAAACTTTCCAAATTCCTCATTTGTGCAGACAAAATCGTAGAAATTTTTGTTTAATCAATTTTTCAGGCACTCGGGGATTCGTTTTTGTTGTACATCCAACTCGAACATGCTCATTTTGAAGCCTTCGATGGGGAATTTAATAAATAATATTTTCGGAAGGTTGCGTTGACGATATAAACAATGAAAAAAAAGTATTAAATATTATTCCGTAAACTTGGCAAATGCATATTAATGTCATTGTACGATCGTCTTCAAAATAATTGAGAATACGTACATTATACAATACACGTCATCCCGGGAGTATTGCACACAGGCAACATATATGATGAGATCTCCTGCCATGAACGAATCCAAGTGAAGTATCATTACACTATGAAGGGGTCGTAGAGATAAAAGATTCGTTCACGGTTCTTTTTTCTTCTTTTCATCTTTTAGCCATGTATCCGGATATTCTCTCTTATCATATATGAGTATACTCAGAGTAGAAGTGATGCGTCTTATTCCGGTTTTATGATTAAGAGGTGTTTTTCAGAACTTGATGAAAAAGCGTTCTTCAGAATACACCAAAAAAGTAATAATCAAAAAGTCGCTCGTTATGCCTTCATTTCTCATCGCAATTGAATTTTTTGTAATTGGTCAATTTACGGAAAATGTTAATTCCGTAGCAATTCACAAATTACGTCGCTCTAGCATTTTTTTGTTACATTTTATGGTTAATGCGGTCATTTTATTTACATTATTAGTGATCGGAAATTTAAAAGAAACGGATTTTGATGGTAAAAAGGTTGAGGACAATTTTTTTTTCGAAAATTCCCCATTACGAGTGCCGAGAAATAAAAAAACAATTACTGTCGATATTTTTGTAGGGACGAATGAATAACTTCCAATTACCAAAAAAATACATCTTCGAACTGAACTCCAAAAAAATCTGATGAAGTTGGCGAAAATTGTGTACACGTTCGGCAATTGTAGAAAAATTCACCCGGAATTTTCAAAAAAGTGCACAGAGAGACAAAATTATTTTTGTCAAATATATTTATTTCAGAGAATTGTTTGATTATTCAAAGTCATGACAATCCCGATTGCCCAGGGGGCGTAATATAATTGTGATAATTGAAAATTGCTCACTCAGAAAAGCACCAGTTTTAAAAAATAATTATTTCTTTAAGTAAATAAATGTTGAACAATTTTTTTTCTCGGTCTACGATCAGGCGTTGACTCATTTTTAACTGAATACCTCATCTGTCGATGAATTTTGAGTGAATCTGCGAATTAAATAGATTTCTTCTGCAAAAGAGGTGAAATGAATGTTATTATTCATTCAATAATTTAAACAAATGATTTTATTAGTGGGGCATGACCAGTCAGGCCACCCAGTCAACTCGAAAGTCTTAAGCATACGCTCAAAAACTTTATATTTATTATCAATAATGTAACGCTCCTCCCCTCCATTATTCAAGATTTTATTTCTTCGCGTGAATATTTAATGGTGATTATTTCCAGAAAATCGCCCCCTAAAAAAAGATGAGAGGTAAAGTATCCTTTTGTCTCAGCGGTGCATGCAACGTATGCGAAACCCCACATAATCTCTCAACGAAAGGAGGAGTAAACAAGGAGGGAGGATCATTTAGATAATATCGGTGCAATATTCTCTAATATTTTACAATTTTCAATAATCTCCGTATCACTATTTTATTTAAGTCATTTCCACTCCCACGTCTTCCTCAATTTCGTTCGAGAATTTTAAATTATGAAATGTATTATTTCATCATTTCATTTTATTTATCTTGCACACCTGAAGTACCGAGAAATACCGCGTTATTCATTCTCGAAGCCGAGTAGAAATAATGCTTACCACATGCTCGCATTTTATCGCGAATTGTCGGGATTAAATAGAAATAAATTTTCATTCTGAATTTTGACATGAACATTCACTACCCGAGTAAATTTAAATAAAAAAAAATTTGATTATCCGTTGAGTGAGTTATAAGCGACTTATCGTGCAACAATCAAAATTAATCATTAAATTAAAATTGACATTAAAAAAAAAATTTATATTTATACATATCGCGGAAAATAACGTAAACATTGATGACCCATTTCAATTTGTTTAAAAAATTGAGGAACGTTGAATTAGAGTAACAAACAGATGGAAATTATCGAGTACAAAGATCAATTCGATTTATGTAATTTATAGAGTAATAGAATAATTACTATATAGTCCTCTCTAAAATTCTCAACTTGAGAATAAAAAAAAATTATTAGAAAAGGAGTTTAAAAAATTAGATTGACAATATATAACAACTGAGAATTTTGTTCTGGATAATTAATTCAGTACAAACGGGGTTCGCTGGCTATTAGAAAATAGTTAATATGTTAATTATGATTAATTCCAGTATTATAGTCGCGCTAATTTTTGTCTCCTTCGGTAATGATGCCATTACATGCAAAAAATATTCCCCAAAAAATTGTAAATCTCGTATAATTTTGGGAGCCCGACAAAGTGTGCCTCTTGCTTGGAAATATCAATAACCACTAGCCTAATTTCCAATCGAACCCAGCAATTACATATAAACAAAGAAAAATTATTTATTATCAAGCAACTCATCCTGTGGACTCGCTCGTTACCATCGTTCAATGAAAATGAAAAATACAAAATATTCGCTATATTGCGAGTTGACAAATTGAAATGACAATTAATATTTTGACAAATTGTTTAAGCATCACGTATTTAGTCATACCTCTTCTCCTCACCCCCTCATCCCTTGATCTGGCCTTTTCTCGCTCATCTCTACCACTACTCCCAATTCTCGTTATTTTGAATTAGCAGTGTGAGAGAATTTCGGCGCAAGCAAAAGTCACCCTTAAAAATACCCCGAAAATAAGGGCGAAAATCGTGCGTCGCGGGCAAGGAGGATAAGTGATAAATCGACTTGCGCACCAGCCAATGAGGGTCGAAAGTAGCGCTACGGGATTGGCTCATGCAGAGACCACTCCCACATCATTAACAGACATTGAAAAGGACAGACCGTTTTACACTGTAGCAAAATCATTTCACTCCGATCGTGTGTAAATGCCCACTTTTAAATAATTCCAGGTGAACCAATAAACATTTCCTCCTCGCAAATATTCCCCCCGCCGAGATCTCAGCGTTAAATAAATTTTCCCCCCCCCCCCCCCGCCACCTCCGGTTTAACAATTATTTAACTGAATTAAAAATACAAATTCTCCAATTTTTAAATATTTTTTTAACGGACGGGAAAAATTGTCTCTGTATGTTAAAAAAATCCTTAAATTATCGCAATCGAAAAATCTCAATAATTATTGATAATTGTCAATTGATTTGAATTTACCCAGTGTAAAACGTTCTGCTGTAGGCGTTGCCCATTACGGGCGTGTACAATTCGAGTTGACACTCCCATCGCTAACTAGGGCTATGTCTACCCAGATGGAAGTCTCAAAAAACCGACCAATCCGCGATGCGAGACGGCCACTGTCGCGGGGATGAAATACCACGACGGGGCAACGCACTCCCTTTTTTGTACAGCACTTCATGGTAGACGACATCCCCCTACCCCACCTACCATTCTTTAATCTAACAACTTGTGGGAGGGTTGTTCTGCCCACCGCCCTCCGTTTTCGCTCACTCGACGGCTCATTCCGCTACATCTGCAGGCGTCGCATTATACCCCCGGCGGAGTAGTACCCCCTGCCTTTTCTGTCATACGTTCCTTCCACGAGTCACCCCTATCAACGATTCAGTTCCCGATCGCCGCGACGACGACACGGTACACGACGGCTTTATATCAATTAAAACAAAAAAATATATACATAAACACTGGATTTATGAACTTATTCAATTACTCATCGCGCGAGCCACCGCTATTTTATTACGACCGTTGGACCGCGCGGATTTATCGTTAACAGTATTTTCATTAAACACTCCAGCCCCAGTTCCGTGTAACAAGTGAATATTTTTTTGAGAAAAAAAAAAAAACGTGAAACCATATATTGTGATATATCAACGATCAGATTGAGTTTTTTTCTGATATTCGACATTGACTGTTGATGATAAATGACAAATGCCATTAAACTGGAAAATTGTGAGGAAATATGGTTTGTTGATTCGTCGTTATCAATGAGGATTCCTCGATTTTAATGAGCGAACTCTGCATTATGGTAAATTATCCAGTGGATCAGTGGAAAAAAAAGAAGTGTTTATTGTCGAAGAGTGAAAGGAAAAGGAGTGCCAAGGGTTGAGGGGTGAAGAGCAAATATTCTCGAAGACTGAAGGTTCTGTGCCTGCAATACGATACGAGGATCTCTCAGTGAGTACACCCAATGATTTATCAAAAATTTCCTCAATTATCTCTTGGCTCTTTGCAATCCCAATTATTAAACCCACAATTTCACTCGATCATATCAAGAAATGATATTCAACCATTGATACATCGCGTTATTTACGTTCTTATGTACAATTTGCATTGAGCGATAATAAAAATCAGTTGATATGGCCAATTGACAGGTGACGTCTAATTATTCAAACATTTATTTGCCGAAGGTGACGTTAATATCAAGTAATTGGCTTGCGCGGGCGTTGAAGCTGCCGTCGTCAAGTGACGAGAAAAAAACCACGCAGTTAGTGCACGTCGAAATTACACAATCGTAATAGTATTATCGATAACGAGAGATTCGATGCTAGACGAGCCTCCGATGATTACTGAATTGTTCGTAATACGAAGATCCAGGGAATTGTAAATTTGGAAATATGGAAGAAAAAACCTGAGGTTAAACCAGACTGAGAATCACGAACCGTCGGATGGTAATATGAGAAAGAGCTCAAGTATCCCACAACTACAGGCCGTCGCTGCAGACGATTACAATAGAGACCAGTTCATGTTGACCCTAAAGGTCCCATTTGAATTGCAAAACCAGACATCATCAATTCCCTCATAAATCCGAGTGAGCCGATAATTCACTAATGAAAGTAGCTAAGGAGATTGGTCCCGTTGCAGCTAAAAACTCTATTCATAAATGTTGAAGAACAATCAGTGGCCGGCAACTGGCTGAAGCCAAAATAATAGCCATGAGATATTGAATAGCTCCCTCCCCCCGAGAAAATACTGAAAAGAACCGAAGATGCCGCAGCGATCGCCTTTCGCGATTCAAGAGCTACTGGGTCTGAATGGTACAGGTAACTCTAGTAGTGCAGACCGCGGCTCACCTCAGAGTTCACCACCGGTGGGTGTATCAGCTGTCTCCTACGCTCCAACAACACCCCATCACAAAATATGGGACTACATGCCAAGCTTGACCAATCACCTTGGAAATCTTGGCAACCTTGGCAATTTAACTGCCTCAAGGATGGCCTACTTGAATGCTCAAGCGGCTGTTGCTGCTGCATTCTTACCACCTCCACATCCTCATCCGGCTCATCACGTTGCTCATCATCAGGTGCATCAGGCCGGTCAATTACCATCATCACCTGGAATTAATGTACATCCAGCGACTGCTCATGCGCAACATGTATTACCAGGTGCTGCTGCATCTTCTAATCACCATCAGCACAGCCCAAGTCATCAGCACACCACCAGCCACGGTAAGCATAATCGACATGTTCATCAATATTTTCAATGGTACATTTATTAAGTACACGGTAGGACGTCTATTGTCTGGCAGTCCCTTTCAATTCTATCATCACTTTGAGTAGCTAGAAATTATCATCATTGTTAGCGGGAGGATTAATGGAGCAAGTGTGAGAGACTATCACCTCATACCACTCGCCAGTCGCGCTCTTTATACCTCATACCTACTTGATTCCATGGTGAAGTGAATTAATAGCCGTATCTACTAGTAGGTGTGAAACGAGCACTTAACAGTGTCGTACTGGTGACTATCGCTCAACAGAGAGCCACTCAAGATTGTGTTACCGAAAATCGATACACGTCTCATTGCGTTTTCGCACGGGAGGGTTTTTAGGTGGGTATCATGGTATAGTGTGTATTTCAGACCCTCCATTGTTGCCAATGAAAAGGTATACAGATGAAAAACGAGGGAGTCGAGACGAAGTGGTCCGTGAGAAAGTATTTTCACATTTTGTTTATGTATCATCAGCTGTATGAAGTCAGGATGACCATTGAATTGCCACTGCTATCTGTACCAATGCTAACTTTTTTTCTTTTAAATCGACAAATGTATATATACAACACACTCCTGGCAACGATTTTCCTGCAATTGAATTGATTCACAGCAGAGTTACTATATACAACGACGTCCAATCGACGGGTTTTTGTCGTAACGTTAATGAAGAGAATTGGAGTACGGGGGGAAAAAAAACGATGACGAAACATGTAGACAAAATAAAATTAACTAGAGGTGCATTGCTGGTCGTTCGCGCCTGAATTTCTGTGCGTTGATATGGGTGGGTTGAAGTGGGTAGGATCCTTTGAACCAGCCGCTTCAACGACCTGACGATTATTTTTTTTTTTTTACTTCACCTTTCTCAATTAAAATTTTGTTTTTCTCCCTCGCAATTTGAAAGCTACTGGACCGATTGCGCTCAAAATCGAATGGGAGTTGGGTTGAATCAAGACACTTTGATTGCGTTATTGAGGCTCAAATTGGTCTTGAGGAATGTCGTTCGTGGAAGTGGGTTTCGAGGTTTTTTAGGTACTCATTTGACGGTTTATTAAGTTTTGTTCTTGTAAATGATCATTTAAACTCAGCCTAATATTCGCATTTCACAATTTCGTTCGATATTTCTGGAAAAATGAGTTCATTGTCAGTTCGACTGATTTTAATTTTTTTATGGACTGAATTTTTTTGATAATCATAAAATGAAGTAGGAGTTGAGGTGTAATTTTTCATTGTAATTTTTATTTTTTCATTTTCGGATGAAAGAGTTTTTTTTTAATTATTTTGACAATTGCTAGCGGGAATTTCTGTATTAATTATCGAATATTCATTAGTTGAATAATTGAATCATTACTCAGTAATCAATAATACGGAAATGATGATTATTTAATTGAATTAAGTTTCATGATTGATTAAATGTTTAGCTCCAAAAATTGCGTTCGGCGACGAGAGGCTCATTAACTCTCTCGATAGATTTACGCGAGAGGGATCTTCCTCATTTCCGATCGAATTAACACCCCGTTATCTCTGACAAATACACCCATTTTCAAACAAGACGATACATTGTTTAAACATCACTTCAGTTTATCATTACATTCATTTTACAAAATTCAAACATATTAAAACGCTAAAAATCAATACCGGTCGCTCGCTTCGCTCGCCCTCGCGTTGTTTTGCTAGTGGTGGGGGTGGGTAAATTGGGTGTGACCCATCCTGAGTACCACCGATGATTTCTCGCCCCATCGTCTTTACGTCATTCATTACAAATAATTAGAAAATGTGAAATAAGGACGATTACATTTTTTTTTTTATTAGAACATTCCCCACTTATCCAGTCTCAGTCTTCCTCACAGAATTGTGGCTAAAAAATTGGAATATTTGAAAGGTTACGTCCGCTCCTGAATTTATAAAGACAAAAAAAAATTGACAACAATCAACATTTCATACAGAAATCAATTAAAAATGTAGATTTTAATACAAATATTTTATGAATATTCACACAAATCAGAAATAATTCAGATTAAAACTGTCTTAGGTTCCCAATTTTTTATAATTCAGGGTAATTTTATATTAAATATTGTTTGTTAGATTGAAAATTCACAGGACCACAGTAGTTTTTAATATCCTCTTCTACGACTGAAAATTTCAATCACACAAAAGACCCCCGCGTAAATTCCGTGAGGCGAGCGTGAAATCCGCTAGTGAACAATTCTAGAAACTCCTATTAATTATTAAAGTACAACAACTAAGTTGTTAAAATTCCTCTCGCAAAGTTGCTTAAAATTCTCGTCAGAAAAATATTACATTAGCAAAATTTGATTTTCTTCTCCGAGTATTTCAAAAATTAATCAATGAAATTCCCAATGAAATTGTTCCAATCAAAAATGACTCGCTAATTCCATTTAATTCTCTGAGTAATTTAAAAAATCACACTTCACTGTTGTTGTACTCCAAAAACGGAAAATATTGGCGTAAAGAATGCGATTGATTGGCGACAGTCTCCACGAAAAGAGAATTGTTAAACAAAATATTAAAAATATACAGACGTCACGAGCAATATATCACTCCCTGAATCGGTTGCATTTTATATGTTGAGAAATAATCGTTGGTGTTGGGAATAATTAGTGGTATAATGAGTTGAGTGTTGGGCAGGGCTGCTGTGCCTCGCACCCAAAACACAAAAGGTCACGACAATAACGGAAAAATGGCCGCGCGCTTGATGGCTTCACTGTTCTCAACCCTTTTCTTTTTTTTTTTCTCTTCCAACCCTGGAAGACTCACTTAATCTGCTTAAAACGAGTCAATTTGCATGGCTCAATCGTTTCTCTCCTCTCAAATTTATCACAATCCACTCAGCGTCTCCACTCGCACTGCACACTAAGACGCATTCTCAATGAGTGAATTACGTCATTAGCCGATAAAAGTATTTTCCAACGGCCGACTTTATAATCCTCACCTACCGCTCGGCTTACAATTACAGTCGTCAAAAAGCACTTTAATCTCCAAGTGAGATAAAATACTTTTCCCGAGCGTCGCGATTTGACAATCTCAGTTTATCATCCCCCCCTCCCGACAAAAACAATTTCCACTTTCGCAAGTACTCTCGAACTTTTGTCTCCCGCAATAGAAAAAAAAGCGGTTGGACAATAGTTTGAAAAATATACCAGCGCTAATTGAAGAAATTTGAAAAATAAATTTCAGAGAACGCACTCAACATTAAAAAATTCGAATACGTCTACCAAGTGGTATTTTGAGAACGATTTTTAGGTATCGGATTACCAGTTAGGCCCCATACAATACCCATACCCTGCCCATTCAAACGTCACTCCGGCACCTTTGCTAGTATTTACCTCACGCGTTCGTCGTATACCTTCATCTTGTTTTGTCTTAAACCTTGGCCGTAGTCTTGTGGGATGAGAATCCAATACTCAGCTGGCAACACACCGGTCTGAGAAAGTGCAAAAAAATAGAAAATAAAAAATAAAAAAAAAAAAATAAAAAATAAAAAAAAAAATAAAAAATAAAAAATAAAAAATAAAAAATAAAAAAATTCCCCAGTTCAAAATATGATAATTTCAAAAAGACGATTGAAAAAAAACTTGAGGAAGCAGAGCGAGCATTGTTGGCGGAGGTGTTGCAATGTTCATCGCCATCTTCGTATGAACATTCACGGGATTTTTGTTCGTCTCAACTACTGCATAGGGAATCCTCTCTATGGTCCGTTTGAAGTTGGCAATCAACCAGATTGCCTATCAAGCCACGGCGTATCCCCTTTTGCTATCATTTTTTATATATATGTATATATGTGTGTACACATCCCTCTTATTCTCCTGGATTCTTCTTCGATGATCATGGAGACGCTTCGACACCCTTCTCACTGGCAGCATTTTCATTTCCATCTCTACATTTTTTTTTCTTCAAAATATTTTCCCTTTCGAAGAGCTCGCTGCATATCTACGTATATTGTTAGTATATAACGGATAGTTGTCTGTGTACGGGTGTACATGTGCTCGCATGGCACACGAGGCCCTCTCACCAGTAGGTATATAGAGGGGCGATGTGAGTACCGCAATATACCGGGGCTCACTCTAATACGTGTCTCGGCTATGCACAGCTCGATACTGATTAGTACTTCAAAGCAACATTACACAAAAAAGCGTTTTATGGATTAACCGCAGAGAAAGAGAGAGAGAGAGAGGGAGAGCGGAAGAGCGAAAGCAACTGGAGTGTGTATTCCATTCAAGTGAAAAAAAAATTTATATCGCGGAAACGTAAGAACAAGGAAAAAAATTAACAGATCACAATTCCACTTGGCTTTGTTCTTGTATAATAAGGGGAAAAAAATGGGGAAAAATTGTTGTAGTATTCAGCTGGCACCTCTTGTGCTTCTGTGGTCACAAGTGGCGTATACGTGAAACGTCAAATTGAAATAAAGCATCTTAAGATTGAGGGGCTAAACAGAAGGAAAATCGATTTGCTGTGAGGGTGAAGGGAGAGAATAATTTCTGGGATAAAATGCAAATTTTATTTTTTAGAACGAGGGGTTTAATTGAGGGATTCGGGGTTTTCTTTAGATTTTTCAGTTCTGTGGTTGAAGGTCATTATGAATCTAATGTCGATGGGAATTAATTAATTAATTGTTCATTTCTTTTGATTCTGGAAGACGAAATTTTTCAAATGTAAAATTTTCAATAATTTCTAGGGAAGAATTTCTCGCGACATAATTATCAAAAATTTGATAAATTTCTATTTATTTTCTTACGCGGATTATTTTGTAGTATTTTATTCCGCTCTCAGAATTAAAATTGCTTGAAAATCAGCAAACGAAATGGAAAAATTAGAGATAAATGTTAAAATCAGTGAAAAAAATATGCCACTGCTAATGCAAATTGAAAAATGTCGTTAAAAAGTTAAAAAAAGGAGAAAGGAATTTCTTACATTTATTCTCCTGCTTCTCAACGCGTATTTCAGATGCATTTTACTAGATTTACAGCCTTGAATAATCACCAAACGATTAAAAGTCCTTCCATGATTTACAAATATTTTAAATATTCGGTATATATTTGAATGAAGTTACTTGAGAATGAAATGTCCTCGTGCTGATTCTGAAGTAGAAATTGAAGGAAATTAAACAGTTAGAGTCTGAGCGTACACAGTGAGAAACCGGTATGGAAGTTAATTGAGATTCTTGGGAGATTTGTCGCGTGGAATGTCTTAATTTAGTCGCATGAACGTCCTGACGCGCCTTAACAACTTGGAATAATTGGATAACACCTCCTTTCCATGCTCCTTTCTGCCTATCACTTTAATTTCTTTTCAACTTTCTCAATTTTCTATTATGAACGTCGCTCCTCAGATTATCAATGTCATTCAATGCATAATTCCAATTACTCCGAAACAATTTGTCTGCCGTGGAACTGAAGGACCGACAGTCCCATCAAACGTAAAAAGAAAATTTATTAATATTATATTATCAATTTCCGAGAGCATTTATCAAGTTTTAATGTCATTGGTACACGAATAATTGTTAACATACCAAATTACAAACGCTAAAATCAATTTTCAGTTAACGGCAAAGTCAGTGGAATGATTATCCCCTCAAATAAAAGACCAAACGGTCCATGAAACCTCAATTTATTCCTGATAGTACAGCTCGATCATACAATTGTTCATATAATCTCATCGTTAAATCGTAAAACGAGGGTAAAATACGTTCTTTCCCGCTTACCCCACAAAACTTATGATTATCCCGCAATTTTCCACGGTCACAAATGATTTTCTCTGATAGAGGGTTCTTGTCGACAGTGTCAATCATATCGCCAACCCTCATGAGCAATACCCGAGAGCGTTCCTCCCATGTCTCTCACTTCCCTTTTTTCTCTATATAATCGCGTAATCCGATCAGTGACCAATCAATTCCGGTTAGCCTTAGATTTCGGCTTAGCCACTTTTCCAGTATTTTCCCCTTTTTCACCAACAATAAAACAATGAAATAATGAACCTACCAAAAATTACCAGTCTCACGCCAAATTTTTTATTAAAAAATTGATGGTCAGAATCAAAATGCACCCAATTTGAAATGCAATGAAAAATTATGAAAACATGTTTGACTAAATTGCTCCGCATTTTAATAAATTTAAGTGAAATATACCAAGACTAAAATACTAAAAAAAAATAAATACTTTAGTAGAAAAATTATATATCCCACGAAAGAGAAATTTTGCCAGGGAATTAATTCAATTACGGGGATTATATTCTGTACCTGATGTACCTGATATTTTTATTTATTGAGCCAAGCAAAATGATTGAGAATTATTTCCAGAATTCGCACGATCTCCCGGGATGTGCAAAACTTACTCAATTGCTGTTGTTTCGCCAACAATCGCAATTACCTCCATAGCATCGAGTGATTCAGTAGAAATAGACAACTAATGTTCACTCTGCAAGTAATTACTGTCTGAGTGGCTATTTCCACCCGAGGCGGATACTTCCACGTCTGCAGATACACTGCAATAAGTGCGCACTGCAAAAAAACGTCGAAATGCCCCAGATTTTCAGGACTAAAAATTGTTACGGTTTCGCTCCCCCTCCCCGTTTCGCGTGCGATAATTAGAGTTTTTGGGGTTCAAGGCCAGCTGTCGCTATCTGAAGCTGATTAATACCGAAGATGTAATTAATTGATTGAAAATTATTATTTATTATTTAATTCCCTAAAAAATAAGAAAAAATCTGAGCTGAGCCCCAGATTTTTTCCTCACCAAAATTTCAATCCATCTGAATTAGAAAATGTAAAGAGTTTTATTATAAAATTTGTCTGCATGTTACGTAATTGGTTTTATCTTGGATTGTTGATTTGTATAAATACAATGTTTACTATAATTTTCATTGAAAAAAATATTAAATAGAGGACAAGGGCGAAAATCCACAAGCAATGAATGCTCGGATAAATTGTTCGCATGAACATTACTTGGAGTAGTTCACAAATTATCAATTGGCCTTTCGGTGGTGTCTCCTCGCGCCTCGTAAATTATCGTTTACCCCTTTGACACGCGCCTAATGCAACTCCAGAGGGACACACGCATCGTAGCAGCGAGGCTTGGTCTAGGGGGGGAGCGTGGGGGATAGTGTACGGTGGCCTCAGCCTGCTATATTGTTGGGTGTTGAACCCCTGGGGACCTGTGGGACGTTAATGAAATAACACGGGAATTAGTCCCGGACATTACCAACAAACTATGTCCATTATCGTTCTGGCGGAAGAGGAGGAGGGGGGGAGAGAGAGAGAGCTACTGGTAATTTACGAAAAGTTCAGTAGAACGGTAATGCTGTGCACTCTAAACCAAAGCAGAGAACATCAAATTTTTATTTATTCACTCTTATTTCATCGATCTCTGTCAATTCTAATCAAACTATTGAATACTATTTCTGAAATATTAATTGGAATTGCTCAAATTGCGCCCGTACATTCATAAAAAATATGAGATAATACAATTTGGTAAAATTTTCTTTAAAAATTTTCTTTTAAAATTTTCACCGATAAAAATTTTTTTTTGTTTATACTGGCTTTCATAGCTTTATGCAGATCATTAAAAATACACTGAGAAAGGAAAATTAATTTTGATAATTAAATATTCTTCCGACAAGAATTTAAAACGCATTTCCGGCATTACCCAAAACAAATACTTTTGGTAAATTATATTTTCTTCTCAGTAGTTTCCCCTTTTTTTTCTGTAAATTCATTCACTTGTCAACTGTCAATGAGATTCCAATATTTATCTAACAATATCAATTGAGAAAACAATTTTTTCAAGCTAATTAAATTGACTTGTCAGTAAAAAAATTCACTTGGTTGAAAAAAAATTTTTTTTCTCAGTGTACTTTTTTTTTTTTTACTGCTCAGGTCGAAAGTCTAGGCCCATAATTAAAATATACACACAAGCCTAGAAATTGGCATTGCATACGGGCGCGTTATTGAAGGTCATTGCGTAAAATTCACATATATGTACGTTCAGTCGCCCTCTATCAAGTGAGAGCCACGTATAAGTCACTCAAACAGCTATGGATTTCCAGTTCAACACCTCTATTGTCCCTCCGGTTGGAGAGTACTTCTTCGAGTATACATGAATTCACGCCTCCAAACTGGTATGTGCACCGCGCACACTCTACATAAATCGAGCCTCTCCGTCTGTCGTTCATCATTTCATATTACACGGAATTGCGTGCGCAGATCACCCTCCCTTGAACGTATAGGTTTCTGCGTATTTTTTCAAACGATACTGCGCTGCTTGGTCAACCACCCGAACAATATATAGGGAGGGGGGAGCAAAATGGACTGGGGGAGAACATGGACCGTAGGGGCAAAATGGTACAGTTAAAAAATCAGATTTTTTTATATTTTTATTTTTGATTTATTAATTTTTTTCTTTCTTAATTCTCTTTCGTTTGTTACACTTCTTTCACAATTGAAAAAATACATGAGACGGAGGAGTAACGACAAAATTGAAAAAAAAGAAAACAATTAATTTTTGATTGAGATATTGTACGACAAATGAGGCGACCGATGACTCACTTTCTACTGGAAATTGATGATTATTTTTTTTGTGATTGGCGAGTTTAAATAGCAATCACTCAAATTTTTTCAGATTTTTTTGACAGCCCACGGTGGAGAAATAATTTTTTTATGTGAGTTCAGTTTCCTCCTGGAATTATTCTATCATTTTTTTATTTTCGAACATCTCCAAATTTAATTAGGAGCGCCCAAAATAGGGTAAATGGATTAGAATTGTAAATAGAAATTGCATTAGACTGTATATCTTCGTTACATAATTTTTCGGTATAAAATTAAAGTCATTTCGGAATTTGTTTAGACGAAATTCGCAGAATTTTGAGAAAAGAAAATTTAATATAAAATCGATTGAGAGTAATTGCCCAAGGAATGTTAATTATAAGCATTACTGAAAAACCAAACGAGACACGAAACGAAACGACGACGAGACGAAATAAATCGCGACATAATTTTAGAAATTCAAATTTTTCAATTTTTCAGCCTGAAAATTAATTTACTGTTACTTTATATAGATAGCTTCACTATCTAAAAATTCCAAAAGACATTTTGCTTGAAAAAATGGATAGTCCAGACCGCGAGAATAAAATCGACCTTGCCTCGTCATTCAATAATTATTGCCTTCCACTAAACATTGATGACAAGAAAACAATTTTCCACGTGAGAATTATCCCCAAAGTACACATCCACGAGGCGTGCCCACGTGCACCTACCAACAAAAAAAAAAACGGAAGAGGATAGGAAAAGAGAAAAAAAAAAGTGAGTCAAAGGCAGGAGTGCTTTATCCGAGGAGTAAAACCGCAAATCCTAGTATAATACTAATAGAAGTATAATAGGTTCAATAGAGCGCGCTGGTCTTCGGCGACAATGCGATCTTGTCAAAATACTCAACGTGGTAACATGAAACTTGGGACATGGATTTTCTCAATGGGTGTTACTGCCTCTCACTCGTGTCCTTTTATTGGTACTTTTATACTTGAAAAACCCACGGTTTCTTATATCATTGATCCTCGTATTATTATTCAATGCTTTTTTTGTACGAAAAATGTGAAACCACTCAAAACGACAAACGGAAGGAACTAAACGATTGTGGTCTAAGTTACCAGCGCTGGGCGTGGTTTT
This sequence comes from Psyttalia lounsburyi, assembly GCA_030522865.1. NCBI lineage: Eukaryota > Metazoa > Arthropoda > Insecta > Hymenoptera > Braconidae > Psyttalia > Psyttalia lounsburyi. Next base: position 22,303 of record JAPYZN010000626.1, read on the forward strand.
TTCGCCAAAAGCCTATCCAATGCTTTGGGTAAAGAAGACATTTTTGACGTCTGCCAATTAACAAAGGAACAGGTTCTCAGATCACTCGATAAAATTTTTAAAATCACATTCGGACAAATGGGAAAATCTGGGGGAAAATTACGCTCTCTATACAATTTTCGTAAACTTAATGTCATTTACCCCTTCATAAACGCAAATTTGCCTCCAGTTGCTTTTTAAATGTCAATTATACTCATTACCAGATCATTCAATGCGTGTCAACTTGAAGATGTAACAGAAAATGGAATAAGAACGTAAAACTTGATAAAAATCTCCTTTTTTTCTCTGAGTGAACAGCAGACTTTCTTCGAAAATAATTACTTCAATTTTTTTTTAGAATTTTTGGAAGCAAGCGGAATTGAAATAGACAGTTTTACTTGACTTTCCTACAATGGAAATGAATAAAAATAGACCGAGAGAAATTTTTTAGCCAAAATTACTCTTCCCTTTGGTAATTGTCTCGCATTCTCGACGTTCCGCAATAATTACCCAACCGCATAACAAAATTCCCTATCTTTAATAAAAAATATGCACACGTGTAGACAATTGTTAGCGAGGGGTAAACAAATTTAACAAATTAATTAATTTATTGATTAATTTTGGTAATTTTCCCCGAGCGGCCAAAATCCTATACCCGATAAAATAACGGAGCGGTAATTTCTCCTGAATTTTTCCCTCCACGATTTTCTATTTATTCCCGATCCTCAATTTAACAAATAAATATCTAAAAATCCCGGAAAAATAATCTCATCGACATCTTCCAAAAAGCCTTTCAAACCGAAGATTGCGCCGGCGAGAGTGTAATTCCCGTTGAGCTATTTCCGGCCGTAGAAATAAAGTTGGCAGTTGAGCATGAATGTCCAATTATTGCGTACATCGATTACTCCGCAATCTCGTCCATCCATCGCAGTTGTTTTTTTTTTATCTGGAAAAAAATATTTCCAGCCAAGCGTTAATCCTCCACTACTGCAGTCTCGAAATGATCATTGAGATCCCCTCTTTGTTTTTTTTTTTTCCGTTGCTTTTTTTTTGTCACACCCTTTCGCCCGGGTTTCGACATTTGTTAGACTCTCTAGAGCCATGGAAATATATGACAACGGTGTGGCTTTTAGTAAATCGTCAGAGTTAAAGGGTGTTGCTATAAAACACACACGCGAGAATTCATTATTTCCACTGGAGGAAGGCCGTGAAGTCGAGTAGTAGCTTGCGTAGTGTTGCTGTAGATTATGTAAAAAGGACAAAATCCATGAGTATATTCATACACTTTTCTGGGTTAATTTATCAAACGGCGCGCAAACTCACAGGGTCGTGAGCCCTCATTTTATAAAACGTCGACTCGTTAAAGACATTTTACCTCTGGTGGGGATTGAATGGAAGAGACGAGAGGAGAAAGGGAGAATGAGAGAGTGAGTGGAGGAGAGTTTCAGCTCCTGCTCTCCATATACAGTGGGTCTACATGTATATATACATAGATTCTATACTCTTTACCCAACTTCCTCGAGAAAGCCGAAGGAATCTTTTTCAACTCCACTTCTTCTTCATTCCATTCCCAATGGCTTTTCCCTCTGCCTCGAAAGTTACTAACGTCGACAGCTTTATTAGAAAACGGCCGGTACCGAAAAACGTCTTAATATAACTCGTATAGCACCGCTTTAACTTTTCCCTTCCTTCCTCCGTTCTATCCTACTCTCCATCTCTTTTGGTGAAAGGCAAATAATCATAACCCTCCTGCAGCCTAAAAATTTCGCTGAAAAATTATTTCAACCCTGCCACTTTATTTTTTCATTTTTTCTTATTTTCCAATTCTTCGTTACGTGAAAAGAGCATGTTAACATTTTCTTTTTTGCTCACCATTCAGCATTAATTCTCTAATGAGCTATTTTATTTATGTATTTTTAGGTTTCTCACAGTCCAAGAGCACCTTCTCAACGGGGTCTGGTGAGCGATTATTCAATACGTCTAGTTATAATTTTTTTTTTTTATCTTTATAGCCTTCGATCCTTTTGGGAATATATGGGCATCTACTCCCTATGCATGCGACTGTGGATTCTATACTGTACCCCGCATTCGCGTGATAAGACATGGGAAAACCACAGAACACTCATGTCGCTACAGGCGACTACTTCTAATAGCAACCTCCCGCTCGCCGGGGTCTCACGTATTGAAAAGATCGCCCGTAGCCGGGATCGAACTCGCAACCTTTCGCACACTAGGCTCGCACCTAGCCGCTTCGGCCAGCGACGTCGGTCGTCTAGTTATAATGTTCAACCGCTCGGAATGAAATAAAAAGGGAGAGCAAGTTAATTTCGATGAGCCTAGGTTTTAGGGAGCTTTCATTATTCTGGTAATTTAGTGCTATCATATCTTGTCTAACGTCCATAAGCTGAAATCAATGGACGAAAAATACATTTAGCATTTTTGATCGAGGGTGCATATTCAAGAGTACTAAACGCTCGTTAAGAAAGATGTGCCTTCAAAAATGTCGTTTATAACTTCCTCTCTCTCTCTCTCTCTCGCGCGCGCTTCTTCCTCACTCGTGTCATCTTTTCCTTTTGTAGTCACTGCTTTTTCCATCAGTAGGGGGGTGCATATATGCAGATGCCACAAAAAAACAACGAGTTCTCCAGTGTTCACTCTTCGGGTTACGTCATAGATGGGTGGAAAAACTCATTTCGTATTCATACACGATGATTTCGATGTTTTCCACACCATTAAACTACACTACTGCATTACGGAGGTACTATGTGAAAATGATGTTCCTCAAAACAAGTTGCGACAGGTTGGAAAAAGATTGCTCACCGTGACCTTCATGGCTGGAAGGAGAATACATGCTAAATGTTCGCATTTTTATGAGTCATTATTACATACGTCTGGGGGATTTTTTTTATGAAAAGACCAGTCAATTTATTTATTTTTATTACCGGGACTGAAGTCCATCAGGCGAATTTGGATATTTGGGCATTTGTGGCAGATTCGATCAATCAGTGAGAATTCAAGTCATTAGGATCATTTGGGGTAGCGGATATTTTTTTATTTTAGCCGAATTTTTCGGGAAGGAACAAATTAATTTATTAGCAAATAGTATATTTCAGCACGTGTGGGGCAATTTCGTTTTTAACGTGTGTGGGGTTTGCAGCATGAGCCGTAGGCGAGTGATGTAATCACACACGTTGAGGTAATCAGCCGGTTTCAGGCAGGAGTGGCATAAATATATTAATGATAGAAAGATAAACTGGAGGATCAATGATTGTTTTAAATTATTAATATCATTTCAAGACTTTGCCAATTTTTCTATTGCACATTTATTCACTGATTACTTAGAACCATCCGTTAGATTTTTAATTTTTTAATTAATTTTTTTGTCTATTAAATAAACTCATCTGATATTAAAATATTTCGGCCCTCTAGTTCCCGCTTTTGTTTGCTTTAATTTAATCTCGTTTTGGAGAATATTTTTTGGGGTTTGTTGGGAAATTTTAAACAGGAAATCATTCCAATTAATCTAAAAATATACGGCATATTCAAATTTTCCCTCAATAATTGGTGGAATGTGCCGTACAATAGTACGAGAATAAATTCTCAATAACAACGCATTAAATCCCGAATAAAAAAAAGAACTGGAATTTTCAAAAGATCTGCCACCGATTTTTTTGATTGGTTCTCGAGTTTCCTGTCACAACATTGTCGAGAAAAAGCCGTTTTTTGAGATGTTCAAAATACAAGCTGAGAGGCCTCGTCATCGCATTCAGACGCTAATCGAGTAACCGGAGACTTTTTTTCATGTAATTCGAGGCCACTTCCTTTGGCTGCCAAGGATCCATTTGGTGCCTTCATCTCGGAAATTATTTATGAATCAGTTTCAGTCTAGTCTCATTAGGATCCCCAATTATTGGTTTCAATTGGAAGTATTGAATTCAGGGAAATTCAGAACGCGGCGATCCAACTCTGCGTATTCATATTGTGTTAGAACGATCGAAAGTCAGGACGGATGCTCGATTTTTAGGAATTAATTGTTCTGCCTCCGCTATTAATCAAGTACTCACATTCTGGATTAATCCATGCACTTTTCGACGTTCCGGAAAGGGTGCCCAACCACATAATAAAATTTACTATCTATAACAAAAATTATGGAGACGTCTAGACAATTTTTAGCGAACGGTAAACAAATTTTACTGAGAAGTTTGGGAATTTTTCACGGAAAACGATAACTTTTAGTAAACAATCAGCAAATTTTATTTAAGTAGTACGGCAATTTATCCCAAGCGACCAAAATACTATATAATTATATAACGGAACGGTAATTTCTTCTGAATTTTTTCTCCGTCTGCTGCACAGAAAAAAATTTTGCGTTGACCGGAGGGAAAACTTCGGTAGAAATTGCCATTTGGTTTAGTAATCAGGTGATCATTCGGCCGTTTGCGAAAAAATTATCGTGTGGCTCAGTAAAATTTGTTCACTGCTCAATAAAATAATTCTAGATGAGCATAATTTATATTTTCCGGTGAAAAAATTTTGAACCGCTCAGTAAACTTTATTTTCCGCTTTTCTTGAAGATATTGAATTTCGCTGTGCAGTAAGAAGGTAATTTGTCCTAAAAAATTGCTCTCCGGGTAGTCGAAACGGCGATAATGGCTCAATTTGTTTGATCAGAAAAAAAATTCCCATGCTGAGGTATAGAGAGCTGATTGTATATACAGAGTAATATCGACTGCTCGGCGAGAAGGAACTCGAGGGGGGCAGAAAATTGGAAAAGAGGGGAAACGAGGACGAGTCTGGGCTCGACGATGCTAATAGAGCTAAAAAAGGAAATAACATCATTCATATTATTCGAAATTGAAGAATTACTCGAAAATAAAGAAGCCAGGAACTTATTACGCGCTATATTCAGGCTTCGCGGAGAAATCGATATTCGCGAGAGCGGGAGGGAAAACGTCCGAATTCAATCATCTTATTTCCCTGGATACCGGTTACATCCATTTTCCTGATACTTTTCGCGGCCTGAAAGATGATATGAGTATAAAATACTGATTGCGCTATGAATTTGCTGCGACAATTGCAAAAGTTTAGACGCAGAGATTAAAATGTTGAGAGACATATCCGTAAATTAAAAAAATTATTTGCCAATTTTTCGCACTTTAACTCATATAAAAAAAAATTTGTCGTTTTCTCCACTCACTTCGCGCCGGTTCAGCTCGAATTCCTTCAACTCAACCTGCCTCGCACTTCATAATGCTCGACTTCGAGTTGAGCTTGCGCTAATTTCACTCCAATCATGCGCTAATTCCGGGCGGTGTTTAAATTATGGGGAAATAGCCGGTTTATTTAAAAAATTGAACTCCTGTAATTGCAAAGTAAATTGAGATGGCTATGAAAATTCTAATATTTATACTCCTCACAAATCTGAAAAATTCTAAATATGAAAAGTAATTAGCCAGTAATTTCGTCGGAGTAATTGATTACGTTCATTGCGCTTCGATTTTTTTGTGGAGACCTCGGGCGACGGACAGTGGCTGAATGGTTGGATGGCGCAATATGTACGGATTGGGACGTCTGTCCCTTATTTGAGTACCTGACCAACTGTCCCAGACCAATGGGTCAATTGTTGTTAGAATCAAATTAAATCAACGAGTCAATCGTTTCGTTATCAAATTAAATATCAATGTTAGCAATTGACTGCCCTATTTTTAAAAAATCACTATTAAATTTAAATAAAATCACTCGAAGTGCATATTAATATACACTATTAGACAAAAATAAATTTTGAATTGTCTGAATTGTTATCAATTTTTAGGGGCCAGTGAATCTGAAATTTCCAGGTGTCATTGAGTGTTCAATGGAATCTTGAATTTTTCATTACAAAATTCTTTTCAATTCCGATCGATTGCCGATCCGAGCCCTACTTATCTTGGACGAACCGAGAATAATGGAATTATTCCCCTATTTTGCCTCGCGGGGCTGCTAATCCCCGGCGCCTGCGCCAGAAAATTGTCCAAATCGTCGATTGCCACTAACAACCAAATTACTTTGTGGGTGTCTCAGTGGCACTTATGACGTCATCCTCGGCCATTTTGACTCAGGCTTCTTCAACAAAGGAGCCCGTGGAGTTATTGCGACACCATATCGTACTGCAGTCGTACAATAAACAATAGAAAGGTGTGTTATTCGCATTCACCGCACTTCCAAGGGGCTCAAAGCACATGCAGGAATTCTCATACCCCTTTTTCTTTTTCTATAAACCGGAGGTGGAAACTTTCTGGTACCCACCCCTTTAAGAGAAATATTTTGACGTAGATGGGCGTTATAGGTGGACTCCTTTGTTGATCCATAAAAAAATCTATCCCTTTGTGCAGTCTAGTTATAACTGTTGGGCGGAATAAAATCCAATCATCGGATTTTGGAGGAAAATTGTAATGAAAATGTTGCAAACGGCTTGGATGAGGCTAATTGTGGTTTTTTAGTTGGGCTTGTCGATTTTTTTTTCGTCTCACCGGTAACTGAGGAAAGAAATTTTCTAGAGATATTTTAATAATTTTTTCATCACGCTGTGTTGGAAAAGTAACTTTTCCGTCACTCTCCGCGTCGAAAAGTACTTTTTCGACACATTGAGATGAAAAATTATGTTCGTAACTCGTGAAAAAAGTGGTTTTTGGCTCGTGGGATTATATCGCTCGCCTTCGGCTCGTGCTATAAACCTCCCACTCGCCAAAAACCATTTTTTTTCACTTGTTACGAAATCCACTATTATTTACCTGTTGATGGTGACAGAAGTTTATTTTTTATTAATTGAATCACTCAGACTAGGTTTTTTTAGCAATTGGGAGCCTAATATTAAGTCTCTCATTTTTTTTCTCTCATTCCTTGAGAATACTTGTAATGGAGATTCAAGGAGATTTAATTTTTCAATTAGGAATTTCATATCCATATTAATTTAAGTACTAATTAGCCCTGGAACATCGGAATTTATTCTCAAAAACCAAAATTTTTCTTTTCGATAATTTCGGCAAACGTATCTTTACGTTTAAAAAAAACCTTTGTTCACGAAAATTAATAATTATCCAAAGAATAGAAAGAAATTGGAGCCCAAGAAACGACTTCTCCAAACAATTCCAGGGATTTTTGCATTAAAAAAAAGAAAACTATTCTAAACTACTAAACTATTTATTTAAACTATTCTCTATTTGAGACTGCAATATTTCTCGCATTTATTTATTTATTTTGTAATAAATTGATCCCATTCGTCTTAATTTGGGAAAGCACATTTTTATTATAAGTAAATTGTTGTTCTCTTTGGAATATTCAGCAAAATTTTGTTCAGAAAGTTTTTCTTTTCTCAGTGTTAGCCGATATTTTCTTGCCAATTGTCGAATCAGAAGTCTCTTGATACAAGCGGAGACCTTCTTCGCAGAAAAAAATTTTTTTTCTCCGTGCAATTATGCGTCAACAATCACTATGGAAATAGCTAGATGTATATGCTGTAAATATGTACACCAAGTTGCTGACAAATTCTGCCTTCGAGTTTCCATTTCTCTTCTTCAATATCCAAGGGTTGTACAAGAATGAGAAATTTCAGCTCTCGACGACAGAGAGATGTTCCAGTATACGCATTGTGGGTTCACGGCTCATTGTATGTATGGGCTCCTACTATGGGGTATTGTCGGGTTTTCAGTCGGAGAAGATTGACACCTTTTCACTCTTCCTTATGTCTCGCTATTTTTTCACAAATGTTCCATTGAGCGGAAGCGGGAGGCGAGGGAACGAGGGAAGAGTTTATTCACTTTTCCCTATACATCAGCGATCGTTCATCGATATCTCAGTGAAGATAATAGGGGGAAAACCGGGAAATAGTGAGTGATTTTTTTTGTGATAGAGTTTTAGTAATTTTTTTTCGAAAATAGTAGGAGATGAACTGGGAAAGATATACAAGTCTACTCGTCATATTTTTTTTTGCAAACAACGAGCCGAAGCGACGTTTACCTAATTTTTTTGCAAACAATGGGATCAATCTTTTACTTTCTTTTTAAAAGAAATGTTTTTGGAGGATCTGTTGAGGTCATTGGGTATATTGCAGGGTTAGGATAATAATCAAATTTTACGGACTGTTTGCAATTAATTTTCGGGGTTGAGAGTCCCTAAATTCGACTCAGAATTTAAAAAAATATATAATTTCAGAATTTTTATTGGAAATTATTCGAGAATTCCTCAATATACGTAAATTTCGGAGGGAGTCGGAATATTCCGTATCAAGTAAAATTTATTGACTGTTTAATAACAATTTTCCACAAGTCTGTATAATTTTTTTTACTTTGTAGTAAAAGTTATTCAGTTTTCAGTGAGAAATTCTCCCACTTCTCAGTAAAATTTTTTTAACCCTCCCTAAAAATTGTCTAGACGTGTGCATAATTTTTATTAAAGATAGTAAATTTTACTTTGCGATTGGATAATTTTTTCCGACCGTCGAAAAAAAATTTCTCTCGGTATGAATTTTTTTGCTGGAGTTTCAAATTTTCACGGACAAAATTCTATGAAATTCTACCTAAAATTAAATGCGATAATAGCTTCCGAAAAGTATACCGGAAGTGTTCAAGCAGTGAACGCGCTATACAGGCGAAATAAAAAAAACTGAACTACGGATACAGATTTTTCTCTGGTGGAGCTTCGCGGTCTATCTTCGGATGCTACGGTTGCTTGGCGCCAGGATGAGTGTTCAACGTTGTGGTATGTTGACGCTTTCAGTAATATTGGGTTACTGTTCAAACATCCTCGCCTCGACACCTCCCTGAAATGCTACACGTGTTTTTTCGTAACACACTTGGATGTCAGAGTAGCTCTATTAAGACATCAACTGAGTACCCATCACTGGGTTAGAAAAAAATTGGACTGGCGTGGCCAGTTTAGTACTAATTTAAAGAAGAGCACCTGTCACTTCAGTTAAACGGAAAAATTACGCATTTCAAATTTATCGTCTGTTCCCACAATTCAATTGGTAATTGGAGAGGATTTTTTCCGATAATTTTTCGGCTAGGCCCAATTAGTCTGGCATCCAAATGAAAATTTCTCGTTGAGTCTGGTCTAAAATTCATATTTTGAATTTATTACATACATTTTTTACCACAGGACAAAACAGAAAATTCTTTTCTAGAGTTGACCTCAATTAATCTGAATTATCTTCAATTATCTACAGAGACAAATTCAGTAAAAATTATCGTTTCGTTATATAATCATGTCCGATTTGGGCCACTCGAGGAAAATTACTCTGCCGCTTTAGTAAAATTTATTGACTGCTTACCAGAAGTTATCGAGGGGTGCAATAAAAATTATCCACCGGTCAGTAAAATTTGTTGATTTCCAGGCGTCGGATAATTTTTTTTAACGGACTGGACTTGTTACTATAAAATTTCTCTGCCTGTATGATGCACTAGTGTACACAGAGATTATATAATCTGCTGTACATCTCTAATCAATGTTCCTGCCGGATATGGTAGAGCTCTGCGCTCTAACGTCCGGCGCTACCGACCGAGGAAGCCCATTGTTACCCTTATTGACAGCTCCCACGCAGCACGGCATGTGAGAGTGAGTCCTGAATCTGAGGAGAGTTTTCCATTAAAAAGCCAAAAATTAAGAAAAAAAAAAACCCTGAAAACTTGGAATTATTTTCCAGGAATTCAAGAATTACTTAATGTATAACTGACTAGTCATACTATGTCCCAGTAACAGTAATGACAGGCAGAAACCTGATGTTGCATAATCGGATCGTATGTTACATAACAAATTTCTTACCAATTCACATTTGAAATTAAAATAAATAACTTCTCTATCCGGGAAGTTGAACACAAAAACCACTGGCTTAACCAAAAAATTTATGACTATTATATATTATAGCGTATTTGCTCATTTTAATCTCCCATTTCATTTAATAAACTCTTTATTTTCTTTATTTAACCCTATTCTATAAAACTATAAATTTATAATTTACCTCATTAATTATATCCTCATTATCTTCCAACAGAGATTATTCCAGATTTAAATCTGCGAAGAGAAAATCTAATTTCGCCAAACATTTCTGTCCAATAATTTGCTTTAAATTCTCGTCAGAAGAATACTTGACATGTAAAATTGATTCTTTTTCTCAGTATAAACCCAGAATTTTAAAAATTTATCTAATGAATTATCAGAATAGCCGCGAACAATCGCGCCTCCGTGAATTTACCCCAAAAAATTATGATTAGATATTTTCTCTTTAGAAAGGAATTTAGTAAATTGACATTCACGTAAACTTTCAGGCGTTGACCATCGTAAAGTCAATGCTCATTGTCCTATGTTGAACACGGTGGGATAGTACAGGGAACGGTTGGGGACAGAGGAACCGAGGAGTTAATGGAAACGGACTGGTAGAAGTGACTATAGACCAGGACATTCGCGTTAGGGCCAGGGCCATTAAGCTTAATGACATAATGAAGTAAATGGCTATGCATGCTCATGCCCCCGCAGGCCATAGCTTATAACCGACTATACCCACCCCCGCCCGGTCTGTTCCCCGCGCAATATAACGCGCGCCAGGAATTCCTGACTTATGCCTTTCACACCCCCGTTGCCCAACTATTACTGGCACAGTAGATTCTGTCTGTCTATGGAAAAGGGGTAGACAGTCCGAACACGAAAAGCTCTGCTGTGTCTAATCATTTTCATCTCTCTTGTTCGGGCTTATAGAATTATTTATTTATTTATTTTAATTGAATTCGTCACAAGGAGCTCGTGACTGGCGATCGGCCAAAAATCGTCAGCCCGGGATTTACATATCGCGTCTATAATTTTGATTTTATCAGACAGATGTGAGACAAAGAGAAATGAGCAGAAATATATATAAAATATATGAGCAAGAGAGAGAAATAAAAATAAATAAAAAAGAAGATTATTCCGTAGCGAAGTCGTAAAACGAGATAAGTATATTTTTCATGTCTTTATAAAACGGGGATTATCTCAGTAACGACTGGTTTTAGGAGATAATCTCACGAGATCATTTTTGTAGCTGATCATTTTTGCAACAAAAAAGTTCTTCTGATAATTGCTTCTAACATTATTCCTTACTGAGATAATACGGGTTTTTTAAAAATATGTAAAGTGCACTTCTCTCGTTTTAACACTTCGCTAAAGTGTTTACAGATTTTTGGATGACACGAGTTGGAAATAGTTTGAGGATATGATTGTGGAGAGGAACCTAGAGAATTGCCATGGAGCAAGAAGTGAGTGATGTGGATATTTATATCTGATTCTGATACTGGGAATATTTTTGTGATTAAAAAAATTATTTGAGAAGAAGAAAAAGAAGAGAATGACATTCCTTGACAACCTGCTGCCGTGAATGAGGAACCCGTTCAAAATCCTGGAATGTTGTTCCATTGGACACCTTTATGGCATGTATGAGGTCTCCCCGAGTAGATGAGTGCTAGAACAATGACGTTGACCCTTGGACCTTACAGTCCCAATGTTAAATAGAAGGCTTGTTTTTGCTGGGGTAATCAACACTTCCACCATTGTCCCCTGGTGGCACCTCAATACCTGACCATCATAATATTCACACCGTTCGTATTCGTTTCGTATTACAAATATGGCCACCGTGGCCGTTCAAGGATGCGATTAAAGAGAAGAAAACAAGCTGCGACCGTCGCCACGCGGTCCTTGATTAATTCACTTCGAATTACCATTTTCTACCGCAATTTCAGTACTCCCGAAGGAAAACGGGGGGAGAAATTTTCCGAACAAATTAAGAAAATCATAATTCACTCGCCGAATGTTTTAAACCCGGAAAAATCGGCAAATTCGTGGGGCCCTATCGCAATTTTTTCGCAGGGTCAGATGAAAGTGATCCAAGTCTCTGGGAAATTTCTTATTCCGGTATTTAAATTGATAATTACGGAGAGGATATTTTTATTTAATGTTTGTTTCAATATAAAGAATAATTTGTGTCCTTTTGATTTATAAATAACGATTGGTCAAGTTGGCCAGGTTTTTATTTTTTATCCAAGCCTTTCGTTATTTTATTAAGCTCAGGGTGCCCTTGCGCTGAGAAACTTGCCCTCCTTTCGGTTTTAATCGGTTTGGTCATTTCATTGGCAGTGTTGGAGTGTAAGCATTATAATGATGGTTATATCACATAGACTTGGGCGATAACACATGCTTCAAGCCGTAGTAACTATTCCATAGCTTTCGAGGCAATTGGAAGTGCAGTAACAATTCTAGAGACGACATGGGCCAACATAAAGACAAATAAACTCATAGACACGCGTCGATAGGGAAAGATTCACAAGCGCACATTCAAAAATGATTTAGTTTATTTTGTGTATTTTTTTCGTGCCAATTTTTTAAATCTATATCCTAAATAATTGATGCAGAAAAAAGAAATTGAATATTGGATATTATGAATTTTTAGCAATCACACGAAAAAGCCTGAACGTAATTTACGCTATCCCGAGCAGAATTTCATTTTACAATTTTTTTAAATAATTTAAATGGTCATTGAAACTTGAAACAATGGGATTTTGCGCTGAAAGTAGAGACGCAAATTACGCGACGTATATTTTGGGCTTTTCTCAGGTTTAATTTGCGGCAAATGATAATAATTTTCGCACTTCAAATAACAGTTTAAAAAATTTGAAATTGTAACCAATTTTACCAAAATTGCAAGTGACTAGTGAATCTGTAGCAAGAGCTCAATCGTCTGCAGCGATCCATAAAATAATATAACGAAATGTATAATTTCATACAGGATAAGAAATTGTCCAGTGAAATGAAAGATTAAATTGGCCAAAATTGATTCGTATTTTTTTCCCCTATTTAAGAAACACGACCAAATGCGTTGTCAGTATTCTAACCCTGATGTAGGTTTTCCCTACAAGTGCTTCACACTGTGTTCTGGGATGTAACGTGTGGAGGATCTGGGGATCCCTAATCTACCGAAACATCCCCCGGGATAGTGTAAAAGAGAGACCGTGTGTGCACTCTTGATACGCTCCATTCGTTCCCTACTCAACACCTAAATATATTCTAGTCTGTATTATGTTTCACCACCGGCACAGTTGAATGTACATAATTTGTTGCTGACAATTTCCACGAGCAACATTACAACATCTCCCAACCTATAAAGCTCAATTTTCCATTCAGGAAAACAAGTACGCAATGTTGAAAAATTCTCATTTCCTCATTCTTGCACGGAAATAATTTCTTCAGAAAAAATTAATGTTCCGTTTGGTAATTGTTTACCATTTTCTACGATCGGAATAATTACCCAATCGCCCAATAAAATTCACCATCTTTAACAAAAATTATGTACACGTCTCGACAAGTTTTAGTGACGGGTAAATAAATTTTCCTGAGTACTTGAGGAATTTTTCGCTGAGAAGTAGATCATTTTTACTGAGGACCCAACAAATTTAACTTATTTCCCTAATTTTAAATTACTATACACGATTATACAACGGAACGGTAATTTCTTTAGAATTTTTCTCTCCATGTGAAAAACTCAATTTTCCCTCCCGAAAAACACCCAAGTAATGTTTAAAAAAATCTCATTACCCCATTCCTGCATAAGATGAAAAGAAAATACATCGAAATCGAGACAAATTTTCAATTACCCAATACAAAAGTTTAATTCCCAACGCGAAAAACCTTCTCGTGTATGCGGATGGATATGTAGTGGGCTTGTTCGGTGAATTCAGGCATGGGTTTCAAAAGATTTTCAAATTAAATTTCGGGATTAGTGCCCCGAGGGCTTTAATGCGTACAAGTGGCGTCGGGCAAGATATCCCAAGGGTGTACTACGGCTCTGTATCTTTGTGTCTCGGGGGCGGGGGATGGTATACCGATAGGTACATTCAATTCATTTGTAACAGTTTGTGTCGATACGCGAGCGATACCAGTAATATATAGGAAAATATTTTAGAGTGGAATGAATCGCAATCGAATGTAAATAGACACACGTAAAATCCGCAGCAGTGATTTTTTTCTTCTCCTCCCTCCTCCCCCTCGAGTGCTTTCAATTTTCCATAGCTCGCCGAATTTATTTTCCCCCTCCCCGTTTTGGTTGAAATTCATATTGGGATACTGTTGAATTGTTTGAAATTATTTATTAAGCAGTGAATATTCTAATGAAGACGCTAGAATATCAATTATCTCGTTAGTTGAGATACAGAAGAGTATGAAAGCAGATCCGGCAAAACTTAAGTCCTTAACAGCTACTAAAGCAAAAGCTCTTTCTCCTCTCCGTCTCGCTCTTAAACACGAAAAACAAGCTATGCTCGACGAAGGGGGCATTTCAAGGACCGCCATTGGCTATCCAGCGCTCCTTCATCGTTGGTTGCCTAGTAACCAGCTACGACTGCCAACACAACCAAAGCTACCCTCCCGGGGATGCCCAACCATTCCCTCATTCCATTACTCCATACTCCCTCATATTTTTTACTTCTCTTTGTACACGCTAACAGTTCAATATATTTTTTTTTTTGCTACAAATGTCGCACGCATTTATCGATATGGGGATTGTTGGTATTTAACAAATTTTTGGTACACTTCGGGATTTTTTGACAGAGATAATTGGTCGCAGAGCAATAGGAGATCACACGCGTTTTTCGGATGGAAAAATACATGAGTGGAAAATTGTGAGGTCAATTTTCTGAGAGAGAATATATTTTTTGGAGACGTCTGTCTTTAGTCTTGTGAAGAAATTTCTGGATCAAAAATGGATGAGATAGGAATATCTGATTTTTGTAAATTATTTTTGTCTGGAGAATCAGTGCAAAATTTTATTGAGAAAGCGGGTCTTTTTCGAGCGTAAGATGAGGAGTCGTATCAATTTTCCAGCCAAAGGTTTCTTGATACAAGGAAAAGCGTTTTTCCCTGAATAATTTTTTTTCTCAGGATTTGGGAAGGGAGACGGAGGTTTCGGTGGATGAAAATGGATGGCGATCAGGTCTTGATATATTTTGCGATCCGAAAATCTCTTTATTGTTTACATTTTGCGACTATCCAATTAAAGAAAAAAAAGGTTATCATTAAATTGTACATCGATGACGTTATTAGGCCTAGAATTAGAACTACTCATATCGAAATTACTCAAATGAACGG
The DNA here is from genome assembly GCA_030522865.1 of Psyttalia lounsburyi. Taxonomy (NCBI): domain Eukaryota; kingdom Metazoa; phylum Arthropoda; class Insecta; order Hymenoptera; family Braconidae; genus Psyttalia; species Psyttalia lounsburyi. The sequence continues at coordinate 37,459 of JAPYZN010000626.1, forward strand.
AGAGAAAAATTCAATAAAAATTACGTGTCAGTTCCGTAATCTGCCAGTCAAAATAATATTCCGTAAAAATTACAAAATTACAAGTTTTACAAGCAATTACGGAACTGACACGTAATTTTTATTGAATTTTTCTCTCCGTGTGAAATTCCGATATTAACGTCAAAGACATTTCTAACAATTACTTGAAAGAAGAAAATTTCTTTATTAAAAAAAAAAAATTTTTATTAACTTCCCGATAGGAAGTTATTTCTTTTATTTTTATTGTCAGTCATAACTTCCAAAAGTATAAATTTCTCTATGTAACGAATAACAAAATAGTCGCTTCAATGATAGTAAACGTTGAAATTTCGAGGTATTCATTAAGATCCGAAGAATCCTCACGAGAAGTTGATAATCAACCAGTCAAACCATTAAGTGATAATGAGTCATTTGATACTGTAATGTATGAGGACCCGTATATCGAAACGTATAATTATCAATTATATTCTTTAGAGTCTACCTTGGAAAATAATGAGCTTCGGTTCGGCTATACCTCGGAGGAGTATCTATATATATATAGATATATATAGTAAGAAAAATAGAGAAGAATTTACTGCACCCGGTAGAGTGAACTCAGCACAGGTGACTGCTACGTACGTAAGAGAGAAACAAAAATCAATTCAGTTCCAACTGCTTCAAATCAATAACTGTTAACTGAAATTTGCGATAACTTTCTAATCTTACTATCAGCATAAAAAATGAAACTATCTTCCTCATTTTATTGTTCAATAGTAGCAATTCTTCACATACCGAAATGGAAACAAAAATAAATTTGCTTATTCTGAGAGACTGATTAGCCTAAATCAATTTTCAGCAGTTCTGGACCAGACATTTTATGCCTATTTGGACAAAAATATTGGATCAACGTATTATTTTTAGATGAATAGATTTGCGATAATTGTTAACAATGAACTTCAGCTAAAATTATATTTCAGATGAAATATAAACAATATTTATCGGATAATATTTAAGTCATTCAGAACAGATTTGAAGCGTAAGTTTGGGAAAGTTCTGCTAAATAGTGTGCGATTATCCTTCACTCCCGCTACCCCCGGTCACTGCAGTTGCATCTGTAATTGTAGCTTCATTAGTTCTTAGACAAGGCCTAGGTATTCTCCTTCAGTAGATCTTTCCACGAGAGACCCTAGTCAATCACAAGATTTCTTCCATTCTACGTTTATGGCAGAGTCACGCAGCGAACGTCACCGTCCAAATCGCTGGCCTCCCTCCCCAATGGAGTGTCTCATCAACATCAATGTATGATTTGTAATGGTCAGTCACTCGCCCGCTTTAATTGGATATGAAGTACTTACAGACAAAAATAAAATCGCTGATGAAGCTATCTGTCTTCACGCAACGTGCGGTTAGTTCAATAAAGCTGCGAGAGGGTCTTCTTCTGTCCACCACCTCCTTCAGCTAGTCTGGCGTTCAAATCACCACTCAAAGAAAAAACTATCTAAACTACAGAATGAGGTTCTTGAATTCAGAATCGTCTGTGATGATCAAAGAGCAATTTGACCTGTTCAAGACCGTAATTTGGAATTGGACAAGTGTTGTCTTCATCATATGAAGCATCCCTCCTGCTCAGAACTTAGAACAATTCTTGCGGTTTAAAAATATCATGAGATCTTTTGTGACATCTGCTTTCTGTTTTGCTCAGTTCTTTTTATTCTGATGCTGAATTGTCCTACGTTTTCAATACCACTATTGCAATCTTCGATGTCATCATGGTTTGGAACAAGAGAAAATACTGTAAATTAAGGAATGAGTATCTGACTTCTGGACGCAGCTATTCTCAACAGCTCATGGATCAAAGCGTTTTGCATGCTGAGGCAGTCTTTCAGAGAAATCGGAGGATTCCTTGACGAACAATTGCTTTATCACTTCCTGGGCAGGGTGTTTTGCCACTGGATTAGACAATGACCTTGCGAATTGGCTCCGGTTCCCCTGGTTGCCTATCTAGCTCCTTCTGTTACTGGAAGGTAACCTACGTCTGACTTCCACGCTCACATCATCTGTATGGATGCGTTGAAACCTAGTATTTTACTAGATTAAGTTATGCTCTAGCTCCAGTGTATTCAATGAAGATGAACTTCTCGTGTGTCGCCTAGGCTAGACATTTGGCGCTGCCAGTTACACTAAGTGTAGACGTTACATTCCTTGTTTCTTCGTAAAGCCTATAATGAGATGCTATCTTACATTGCTGATCTAGCTCACACTATGAGTCTAGCTTTCACTTATTCTATGCTGTTCGTTGACTTCATTTGGTCGATCTCGCTCAGGTTGTTCAAGTGTGTAACCATTTCGATTACATCAACGAACGGAGCCAAACTTCATGCTATCAACGAATCTTGAAGTAACTGAAGTTAAAGGGAATTTTGACTAGAATTGATCAAGTAATTCATCATCTACATTGGTTTCCTCGCTGCATCTAAGCCACTCAGAAAGTCCAGAGTTGTTTGAACTTAGAAGACAAAATGTAAATTCCTTCGTCTGTTTGCGAGTACGGTCTTCTAAGGTATTACGACATCCCAAACGCGAGATCAGTCAATCTTTAACCAGAATCGTAATCAGAGACAGATACATCCAGACCAATTTGTGTGTTCATCTAAGAAGCGCAGCTAGTTTTCTGTTCATGTTCCGGAGCTATTAGCTTTCATGAAATTGGAAGAATAGGAGCATAATAATTAAACAATAGAACTGGCAAGATAAAAAAGGATGATGAATCGCGTGGGCAACGGATTTTAACTAAACAACATGATAGGTTGTCCGATGTCGTTTGGAACTGAAGGACACATGAATTTCCATGGTGTTCTTGGCATTTCCCTTCTTCTCAAGTAATTGTTGATTACTTACAGTAATTCGTCCTAATCGATGGTACGTAAGTCCAATTTTGGGGGATATTTGAGTCTCTTAATGTTCTTAGAGTAATAGTAAGTGTATTGAGCGAAATAGTGCAGTAAAATCGAAATGTTTTTACTACATAAGTTTCATCATCCCCCACTCCGCTGATTCTCCCGGCCCCGCGAAATGAACCGTTGAGGGAAAGGAACCCCTAGGGCGAAATGGACCCCTGACGTAAATCTCGAGGTTTTTCTTTATTGTCCGACAATGACTCTATCAGGCGAAATGAAGAAGCAGACTAGGGGGACAGGCAGAGTTAAGAAGAGACAAAATGGACAAACTAAGCGACAACTAGAATGAAGCCCAGACAGAATAGAGCACCAGACATTATATAATTGGGGTAGAATGAGTAAATAATTGATTACTCGAGCTCAGAAGTAGAACGAAAATTGAATAGATAAATTGAAGGGGATACCGAGATTCATGGAATTCGTAATTGTGAGTAAAAATGATTAAAAAATTAATCATTTGCGAATTTTTCGATCGTTCAGTATATAATATTCTATTATTTATTTATTTTAATTTAGTCCGTCACAAGGAGCTCGTGACTGGCCATGGTATTTACATTTTATGTACATAGTTTGCACTGCAGAAGGTGAATGACAAAAAGAAATATAAGGAGAAATATATGAGTGAGAGAATGAAAAATCATTAAATGAAAAAGAAGATTGTTTATATGATTTTGGGTGACATGAGTGTGAAACAGTTCGAGGATATCATTATGGAGAAGAAGCTAAAGAATTACCGGGGAGCAACGGTAACGACGACGACGACATAATGTGACATTTATGACCTTCACATTATATGGGAACTTATTCAGTTTCTAAAAGAATCAAATGAAACAAAACCGTCAACACTATTCCTATGTTATCTCATGCATGAAAGACAGATTTTTACGGAGACGTGTACAGACAATTGTATGAACTATTCATACAATTCTCATATATGCATCACTATAAATCTCTGCCCACAAAAAAATTCAAGAAGACTGCTTACACTTGGGGACATTAAACTCTTAAATATTAGTTACAATAAATTACACTATTTGAACATTGCTCAGCAGTAAAATTCTCGCTACACTGGGGAAAAGATATAATTTTACCAGACATATTTGTTTTCGACAATTCAAATTCTTGTCGAAGGAATATTTAATCGGCAAAATTAAATTGTAAAGGTTTTACGATTGAAAGAAATCGTAAGATTTTCATCGATTAACGTTAACTAAATCAATGAAATTTGTTTCAGGTATTGGCCACAACATTGAAACCGGGAAGGATTTTACGGTGGACGGATTATCGGGTTTCAGCAAAAAGAAAAAAAAGAAACGTCGCCATAGGTGAGCCTCTAACGTGAATTGTATGACTGCCATCCCTTTATTATAATTTCTACTGCAAATATCGAAAATAATAAATTAGTTAATCAAATAAGCCTCAAAATTGATAGAAACATGTTTCAACGAGTCAGCCACGAAACAGATAATTACATGAGTCGAAAAAATACTTTTATCGCCTTGTGGCGTACAATATTTTAACCCTCAAACCCCTAAACCCCCGGTTCAATCAGACTGAGTATCTTAGGGACGTAGAAAAAATAACTCCACAACCCGACGGCCTCTTTTTCCGGTTAATTAGGTACAGAACCGAAACACCCAAACTAGATCCCGTCGAGCTGTGAACTGAACGCTCAATTATCCCTCTGGTTATGTACCTTTCTCATCTTGACATGTTGATTGTCAGTCCGACAGATGACACAGCTACGTCTGTAGAGAGAAAAGATTAATGCTCTTGAGCCCTGAAATAACGTTTTCATCTGCCAACATTAATACGTCTATTTACCCTTGCATTTGCACACTAATTACATTATTCTCCATGTGCAATTTTTTTGGCAGGAAACATTTTCCTAAATTTTTTATATTTTAATTTCTGTGTCCTTCGCGCTTTACATTCATTCACCTTAAATTCTAATTTAGAAGCTCTCATTGAGAATTGTCAGAAAGTAACTTTGGATAATTGCCGGCGTTCAGTTTCTAACCGCCAGAGATATTTCCGCTTTCATTGGGCAAAAAAATTTAAATACTGCTTCATTTTTACGAATTTACTTAACTTGTATCAGGTGTCCCAATTAGGAATTTTAGCTGCACACGTGAAAAGAGCATATTCCGTTGAAATAGTATATCCGTAGAATTAGATAGTAAGTTTTAGCTCGTGTGATTGGCAGCCCTCGGCATTGCCTCGAGCTGCCAACTTCACACACGTAAATTTTACCGTCTACGAGTGCGTAAAGAGCGTACTCGCTATCGTAATTTACACTATTTCCGAACGAAAAAAAAAGTAGAAAAAAATTAATCCGATTTTTCTAGTATCAATAATGTTATGAAGTTACAAATTTTGAGTAAATTTCTTTTAAATGTGGATAATAAACTCCGAAACTTGTCGCTCAGTCCACCGGCCGATATTGGGAAGAATCTGATCTTCTCCAGCTACCCCAAAATCGATTTAAAAAAAAATAATTACCACTTATTAAGAGGATTTCACGTTCCTTGAACTTTTTAGAAATTTTCCGTACTCTCCCATTGTAAATAACTCCCGTACGACGGATTCACTCCAGCCTGGAAACAAAAAATAGTAAAATCTGCGAAATAGTAGGCTTTTTCACAAAACAAAAAATTTATAAATATTAAATCGGTTTTTTTTTCATGATTAACATCATTAATTAATTATTACTCTCCCGTGAAAAATTCCTCAACTTCTCAAAAAAATTTGTTTACCCCTCACAAAAAATTGTCTCCACGTGTGCATAATTTGTGTTAACAATATTGAATTTTCCTATACGGCCGGGTAATTTTTCCCTAACGTGGACCCAACGGAACAATAATCTTTATTAAAAGAATTCTCTCCGTCTATTGTATTGGTGACAAAAAGATTTCTTCTCGCCAATTCCCATCGAAATCCGCGGAAAACTATTCACAGCAGCAGATCACACGAGTTATTCCTTAATTTTTATCGAATATTTCCCTCCGTATATCAGTACAGATTTCCTCCCCCCCCCACCCTCCCCACCTCCATCAACAACATCATCCCAAATCCCTTCTACTTCAATTATTCGTACGCAAAACAAAATGATTACCCGAAAAAAAAAAATTACTGTGTATTCAACGAACGAGATAATTACACATCTACGACGGGCAAGGGCCCGCTTATTGGAAATGTAGCGCGTCATGCTAGCGTAAACCACCTGTACATCGGTGTAGCTCTAACCCGCGGAAATGACTTTGAATTTCGGATATTATTTCGTTCCCCGCATCTCACGGGATGCTATTTGGCACAGTCCACCCAGTGTAATACCCAACAATGAGCCCGTCAGTTGGTCAAGCCCTTGAAAAAGCCCGTTACCGTAATTATAAAAAAAAAAAAAAAAAAAAAAAAAAAAAAAAAAGAAATACTCCACCTCCGTAATTGGACATCTCCCTGTCAAATTATCCCGTCACAATTCGTACCATTGTATCATTTCATTACCCACTCCCCCCCCCACCCCCCAACACCCCCAAATAATCAATAACCGGTTAACGCATGGCCTTAAGGCAAATACTGTAATGGCATATAACTAGGTTCACGTGGTTGTTGCTCCAGGACGATCTTCACGTCTCAACAGCTGGAGGAGCTGGAAGCGGCATTCAAAGAAGCTCATTATCCCGACGTTTATGCCCGCGAGATGCTCAGCCTGCGAACAGATCTACCCGAGGACAGAATACAGGTAAAACAACAATTCAATCCGCAAAACAATAAAAATAGAAAAAACACAACCGGCGTCATTCAACACTCGGCAAACATAATTCTCCCCGCATTTACTCTGCGATAACCTCGAGAGCTTCAATAATTAATAATTCAATTTTTCAAGAGTGAGAATGAGAAAATCACAAGGAGTAGAAAAGTAAGAAAAAATAATTAAAAATAAAGAAAATAAAAAAAAGACACGGATGTATAGTTTCCCCCCAGGTTCGCCGGTTGGTTTTTCGCTTGACGGCGCCGGAACAAGGTTCTCTTTACCCCTTCTATCGGGGACCTTCTCACCGCCCACACCCTCCCCAATCCTTTTTTCCCCCTCATCCGGCGCGCATATACAGCAGTAGTAACACATATTTATTAAAAAAAAAAAAACGACAGCGCCTCGTACGAGTCTGTATAACTTTGTTGAGGTCCACCTACTGCTGAGGCCGGACATATTACGCCAAGTCAAATATATAAATAAACTAACACATGGATACATCAGCGGGCACATTGAAGCTTAAGTATTTCGAGTGAAAAGAGGAGGGTTTACCGTATATTTTGAAATAATCGCCGAGTGGAGGCATTCGTCGAGTTGAACTCGGATTTAGTCCGTAATGGTTGCGGAAGGGGTTGAGGCCGGGGCCGGGGGGCGGAGGGGGGTCACGGGGTGGGGTGGAGTAGTGTGAGGAGATTTTCAACGCAAGAGAGGTACAGGAGGAGGATGAAATGAAGGGGGATATATAGAAAGCGCGTGTCGGGGTGCGCATTGAACGTACTGGCGCGTACACACTGACAAAGCAGCCATTGCAGGGTGGGTGCGGTTCCGCGGGCCAATCAGGACCGCAGTACGCGAGCCACGGGGCCAATCAGGGCGCGCCTTCGCGACGTCTTTTGTTTCAAAGGATCCCCCTCGCCTCTCCTGCATCCACACGGCGCTCAAAAGGGGACACAATATAACGAGAAATCCGGGATATTTTGTGTAGGTGGGGTTACGATGGGGGGTGGGGAATTCCGTATATATAATCGTTAACGGCTATATTTTCATAGTGAACCACTGTATCTTCTCGGGTTTTTTTTTTTTTTTCTTTTTATGCCTATACATTATAGTCCCTCATTCCGGCCTTGTCTCGCTTCCTTCGAGCGACCTTTGTGGGGAGGTTGCCTCGTTATTCCATCTCTTTCGGGTTCTTCGGGTGTTTTTCTTTCTCTTTTTCCGGGGGATTTTTTATTATTTATTAGCGCGGAACTGTTTATGCTCGGGACCCGGGCGATTCTCGCGAAAAACTGGGGATTAAGAGGTAACGAAGGGGAATTTATGCTGAGGGCGCGGAGGAGGGAGGGCGCCGAGGGCGGTTATCAATGTTTGGATCGCAGGAACATCCTGGGACTTAGGGTCCAGGGAGAGGAATTTTTTCGGGTTGTCGGGAGTCCCTCGGCACTCTCGGAGGATTTTTCTGGATACCCAAAAATTGGGAAGGCCCGCGATTGTTGGGTTGCAAATGGATGGATCTCGCGGATTCTCGGCCCCATGTGGTGGGATTGGGTTGAGGTCGCGGGTATATGGATCTAGTCGGTTTATGTTTATCAGCGAACGCCGGGCCCACCACATGCGCTGCGTAATGGACGATCAAGTTATCAAATTGTTCAGGTAGAATATACTCGGATTATAACTTTGATATCTCCACGCTAGTAGTGCATGCACGCGAAATAATTAATCATCGTATTATTTCCTCTTGTTACAGGCGTTCCATTAACATCCAAATATTAATTATCATTTAATTGAGTTTTCATTGTGATTTTCGGCCTGTGGCTCGGGGTGGTGAGGACATTTGGTCGGTCTCGGAGGTCATTCCCCGGGTTCCGAGGATTCAGTAGTTGCAGGGTGAGAAATTTGTTAGGTGCAGTTGGCAGCATTTTTTAGGGACGGAAAAAATTACCCAACTGCGTAGTAAAATTCCGTTTTTAATAAAAATTATACACACGTCTAGACGATTTTTAGTGAGGGGTTAACAAATTTTACTGAGAGGTTAGGGGAATTTTTTTGTGGAGAATTGGGTAATTTTTATTAAGGAGGCAGCAAATTTTACTGACCGGTTGGATAATTTTTATTGTACCCCTCGATGATTTTTTATCAGCAGTCAATTAATTTTACTGAAGCGGAACCGTCATTTTCCCCAAGCCCCAATTTTTACCGATTTTTTTCTCGCCATTTACTATTCGCCGTGGGGGAACCCTTGCCGTGCTCCATTAGGATTTCTAGATTCTAGTTTGGACAATTGATTTTTGCTGTTTTGGCTTAAAACTGTCGGTCGAGATCAGTAATTGTAAAATCGTCGAAAAAAAATGGAAAATTCTTGAACATTTTTTTACTACAGACTTGATTTATTCAGAATAGTCTGATCTACTGTCTAATGAATATCAGAAAATGTTAAGGCGATTAAAGAAAATTAATTAGTTCGATGAGAAAAGCTTCAGATATTTTTCACATAAAACAAAAAAATTAAATTAAAATCGGAATTGCAACGGATTCTATGATTTACTAATTTTAGTGTCCTCTGGTTCCCAGTGTAACGATAAAATCCCGAGCTATATGTCACTGAAATCAAAATGATTAATTAATTAATAATTAAGGAAAATAGGAATTTTTATTCTTCCAGCGATGAAGATAGAAATGACAAACTAAAGTGGGAATATATTTTGTCCTGCTGACCATTACCCGAGGTTCCAATCAATCTTCCCAATAGTTTAAACAACAAAAAAAAAATTCATCAAGTCCATAGAAATTATTGTTTACAATCTTAACTTTAGATTACAACAGTTTCAATGTAAGTTCAGAGGATTTTTTGTGTATTGAGACGGGATCGTTGGGTAGAATTTTGTGCACTACTAGACCTAACGATTAGTCGTAAAGCCGATGGTAACGACCCGGCGAGGGTAACACCCGCTCTAAACCACCCTTATCAACACACCCAAATTCGGGAGTGGGCGCAGCGGGCTTACCAGCCGTCCCCACCCCCCGCGCCTTTCACTGTAATAATCTGCATAGACTTCTGTTTGGGAGAATAAGTAACACTTTGAAGGATATTTCCCGACTTCATAATTAATTTCATTAATTAGATTTTCCCCTGCGGCCATACTACTGAGGAAGAACCGTCAATTTAATACTGAAAAAGTCTACTTTTATGCCGCATTGAGCTAAACCCGCCTATACCCGATTTTTCCTTCATCAAATTTCGGCTGGAGCTGTCGTAGGTTCTCTCGAAGGCAAATTTATTGCAAATATTTAAAACCATTGTTGATTCTCCCGTCAATTCCTTCTGTCGCGTAATCTCCTGATAAACAAATTCAATCTTCTGCTGAGAGACTAGTCGTTCAATAGAATAAAATCATCTTAATTAGAAATTTTTTTGTTGGCCGGGTGGTGGTCAAAAATACGATGGCAGAAACGACCGGAAAATATTTTTAAACAATTATTTTTTTCATTTTATTCTCCAAAAAAATTCGTACTGCTCAAAGGAACAATTCGGGAACACGACCCGGTACTAATAGGGTAAAATGGTTCATTGAAACGACCGCGAAAATGTCCGTAGAGCGCCCGGCGAAATTTATATAACCGGGAGAAAAACATCCCCGGCAATTTCAGTCTGACTTCTCAAATAAACCCAATTTTCCGTATTAACACTTCAATTTTTTTTTTTCATTTGTTTAACGTCTTGCGAATCTCTATGGAGACATCATTCAGGCGACTGATCAGGCCTTTTTATACCAGTTAGAATCTCACTAGTGTAACCGGTGGGAAGCGAACCCGGGTCTGCCACATGAGAACTATATAGACTCAGTCCACAGCGCCAAACTGCCGGTCAACACTTCAATTTATGTGTTATTTTTTTCTAAGCGCGCGTTTGAGATGATTTTTAATGGTATCAATCCAATATTTTTTCAAAATTAAAATTTTCGACTGCCTTTTTAATTTTTCAATTGTAGTGCATTCATTCGGAGGAGGTGAGAGATTTTTAGTCCCAAAATATCGCGACAATGGGTTCTTACCTCCGATGTAGAATTAATTGAATCACGAAATATGATGTAATGTATAAGAGTATTGAATTAACTTGTTCACAAATAGCAGAGAAAAGATGACCTCAATGAGGGGCAAGAATGAACCCCCGTGGGGTAGTTAATCGAAATGTCCCTTACAGAATTGCCTTTCAATATTACATGTGCAACACCCCATCAGAAATATCTCAATGTTTATTCACTTCAGCCCGACTCTCCCCAAAAGTCGTCTGGCGGGCGACTGGAGGCTTTGTAAGCTTTAAAAAATTCACGATTCAGTCATTTTTTATGGAAATCACATCAATTGTCATGACATTTTGAGACCTGATGTTTTCAGAGAAAAAAACAAGTGTGTGCGTGCGCACGCACACGCGCCATATTGTACGTGCCTGCGCTTGTGAGTACACTGATAATAAAATATAATTTTTCCGAACATATTTTTCGGGCCAATCAATCCCCGAAATTCTTTTGATAAAATTCGCTTTAAATTCTTATCAGAAGATTTTTTGATTGGAAAAATTATAACTTCACAAATTTTCTGAAAAAAGGCATAATTTTTATTGTTGAATCCAATTAATTATGCTCATTTACTATTAAATTCAAACTAATTGCCGCTTTAACTCCGAAAAATTCATTCATTTCTCTTTCGAAATTATTTTTCCCGAATTTTTCAGGTGATCTCGCTCAAAAATTTATTATTTTGCCAATCAAATATTCTTCTCCCCCGAATTTAAACCGAATTTTCCTAAGAAAATTTGCGGTATTTGTTCAAAACAAAAATATTCAGCAAAATTAAACTTTTTTTCTCAGTACATTGGCCTTCATTGATGTAATCCACCGCGATAAGAGTCCAAAAAATATTTCTCAGCCCGCGAATCCATTCCTCATTGCATAAATCCTCCGTCTTCAGTTGGCAATTTCAACCGTGCGACGCCACATAATTTTCATCTTTTTCTCATCATCCGAACATTAAAAAAAGAGCTGAGGTGGCTGGCACGAAGCCGTATCCCCTGAACCGTTCCCTATTAGCAAAGAATTTTGACAAGACTGACGATCACCGCAGCATTTCAAGAAGAGAGAAAGAAAAGGTTGGAGATGAATACAATGAGAAGAGCTTCGACTCGAGAGAAGAGCTGCCCCTCAAGTGGCGCTGGTTGGAGCAAGTCATGCCCGCCAAAGTCTCTTCGCCAGCAATGATTACCTACGTAAAGATGAGAGAGAGAGAATGACTCCCTGACAACATACTGGGCCCCATTGTTGGGGTAAGTTTAAGCGCGTGGCGCCATTGAGTATTCGTTAAAATACTCCAGGTAGGTAATCCCAGCTCATACCAGCTACCATATCAATCGTCTCTCTAAAAAAAATTAATCTAAAAAAGTCCGTCTCTCTAAGAAATTCCGTCAAAATTTTTCTACAAAAACATTCTCAGAATTCTATAATAATTCCATTGAACAATTCCATTCGTTTTTTTTTATTCCATTTCTATAGAATATTATTCAACTGTATAATTTATTTCAGAAATATTTAATATAAGACAATAAATCTATAGATTTCTATTTTATTTTTTAAGTGCAATTTATGCTCTACTCAAAAACGCATTTACAAGAAATTTTTACTGAATTACTTTTCTATTTTAAAACATAAAAATTAATTTCCATCAAAATTAACTTCATCTGATTGTTTACTAATTCAAATATTTTTAATCTATTTAATTTATACGTATTTACATATAAAGACGTAATTTACGGGAATTTTGAGCGTAATTTATGTGAATTGCATTTTCGAAAGCGTAATTTTCGTGTGGATTATTCTGCGTATACGGGATTCAATCTACACTCGCCTACAACCGAGATTCTCATTCCATTTTTTTTTTTAATTTTGTCTAGCTCAAGACAACGCTAGAACGATGATAGTCTATGTAAATAAACCAAGCGACCGAGGTCTTCGTGAAGACTATTAGCCCCTCATGCTGGCGTCTGGTAAAATAAATATTATCATATTTAAGGATCGTTAAGGGATTACCCGAACATCTTTCAATCGGAGATTATAACCAATTTCGTTGTCGGAGTGGTCAGAGCGGAACAACACTAGAAAAATGGGCGGACAGCTGTAGGTGCTAAATACATTAGAAATTGAGAATTAATCACAGTGACAATGCACTTTCATTATTCTCGACTAAATTGTTTCATGATCCCTGAGTATTTGAATGCAAATTCCTGCAGTGAATTGATCGAAGTCCTCAGAATTTTTGAGAGATTACAAAAGTCGTTAAATCCTCTCCCTTTACATCCAATAAATTACCTTCCAAATAATCAATTACAATTCGATTAACAATTCCTCAACAAAATAATTCATCATAAACGAAATCCATTTCTATCACAGAAACTGCAATTCCCAAAAATCTACGCAATTAAATTAATTCACTCGATGACTGAATGAAATGAAATGAATTAAATGGGCGTCAAATTGAATCGTTGAAATCTGGAAATTAGTTTCGAATTAAATAATATCGGATTCTTCGTAATGAGACGGGAATTTATGAGTCATGAATATCCCCCGGGTATTTTATTTCAACAACTCAAGAAATTTTTAATCAATTATATCCATATCCAATTTCTGATTTCTCTCAAGAGAAAATTGTCGTCTCCGTCATTGGTCGTCTGGTACGGGCGCAAAACTCAAATTCACTCAAGCTGAAAATAATTATCATAGCGCGCGTGGCGCACATTATGCGGTCTCGTTCACTCTAATGTACCTCAGGCCACATACAGCTCTTCAACGGAGAAGAGAGGAAAAATTGTCTCGCGTCTAAATGCCGACGAGACCCTTGGTGTTACCACAATGTTCCTGAGGCCTTTGAAAGGTAAAATGTTGAATGAAAATTTCCCATTATTTTTGTCCCTTTGAAGACGTACAAACAGNNNNAAAAAAAAAAACTGATCGGAAAAAAGTGCCTTCCCAAATGAACAACAAGCATATGGTTTTAGGGGGGGGGGGGAGGGGGTACTGAATCTTGAAAGCTCTTGGTCGCTGAAGGGAACCATCGAGCGACTTTTTGATACAAATGTCAAATTCAACCCATTTTCCTTCACACTTCACTGTAAAACGGTTTTATCGTGAAGATACTCGGCGGATTGCAATTGTCATTCAATTGAGACTTTTTTTGTTCATAAATGAAAGCTTTGTATTCCTTCAAATTTAGGATTACAAATTTTTTGTGAGAGTCCCCCTACCGAGAGAAAAATTTCCTCTGCCAAGTAAATTTACTCGACCAAGAGAATTTTAAAAAATAAAAAACAATTGAACTTCAAAATTTTAAATTGCAATGAGTGCAATTGAAAGACACGAAGAGTTCTTCAAACTCCTCATCATAAAAAATCAAAAAATACAATTTTGGCCAGTGAAATATTTTGACAACCAAACAAAACGAATTCAAGAGATACTACAGTGATTTCGGGGAATTGTCCAAAATATGTCCAGAAAAATTAAATCTTCTTCTCGGTATGATTGTTAACATTTTATTCGTCTTCCTATTGCTCGATAAATCCACTGGATAATTTCTTGGTCGCCCCCCCAGAAGATGGGCGGAGGATGCCCTATAATGAGATAAAAGAAACCGCGGGTGGTATTGTCAAATTAAAATGGAATTATCGCATCGAGGATACGAGTCATCTTCATGGCTCGCAGAGCTTGTACGTGCAGGCGAGGGGGGTGACTGTCGCCTACTTATTCAGTTAGGGTCATGTGTACACGCGTCATCATCCAAGTATTCTCGGCGACATCTCGCCGCCCGTTTGCCCGTCTCATGAGGCACGTCGACGTGCGGTCTCATGAATTTTTCGACACGTTCTCGCATCACTGTCTCTCTCTATTCTCGCACGGAGAATGATTGAATGATACCCGCAACACTCAAAGGATAAGGAGGGCAGAAGGGTGAGGAGGAGGGGGGGGGGGGGATACGAAGGGCATTTGATTCCCTTGATTCCCTTTATATCGAGGGTAAAATCGTTCGACCCTTCGCCCATTTATTATTTATATTAATAGGCACCGTTTCGGCTTTCTAAAGCCCCACTTTCATCCGTCTCGCCCTGACGCTGCAGCCAACCCATGTATGAGGTGAAATACACGTTTAACTTTCCACTGTGCGCCCTGTTTAAATTACAATCCAATCGATTCGACAAACGAAAAAAAAAAAAAAAAAAAACTGTTTTTCCCCAGAGTTATTCTGTAAAAAGTGAGCAGAACTCGTGTACAAAGCAATGAATTCCGGGTGGGCGAGTATCGACATGTCCCCAAACGAGAATTATAAAAAAAAAAAAAATGAACGCCATGGGTGGATGTATAATCATAGTGAACAAGGGAATAATCGGGAGGGACACAGTGAACATAAATAATGCCTTTCGGTTCATTGAATTTCTCCTAGACCGGAGATATTCATGGCCGTCGAGGTTTTAAGACCAAGTAATTTGGGACTATCTCAATGTAATAATGGTATGTACGCAAAAAACTGGGCGCTTGTAAATCCTAATAAACCAGCGGGTGGGGAAACCACTGCGGAGAACCGAAGAAAACCCGCTAGCTGATGCACACTGCCAAGTGGAAGGATATAAATCTCGAGTAACTGAATTAACGTGTAGATACATTGGTGTACGCTGGAGCAGGGCTCCGCCTACTTTCCACCTACTTTATTCCCCATCCGAACTCGCAGACTCCCGTCAAAATCAACTCTCAAATTCGAATGAAAAAGAATTGAATTCTGAGGAAATGAATGATTGATTAAATGACGAGAGTTGAAATACTGTAATTTCCAGGAGAAATTTCAATTACACGGAGAGAAAAATTACATAAAAATTACGTGTCAGTTCCGTAATCTGCGAGTCAAATATTCCGTTAAAATTACGGAACTGTGACGTACTTTTTTAGAGAACTTTTCGTACTTTTTCCTGGACTTCTCTGTAAAAAGTTACGGCACTGTTCCATAATTTTTATGGAATATTGTTTTGACTCGCAGATTACGGAACTGACACGTAATTTTTATGGAATTTTTCTCTCCGTCTATAATTGAAAATTGTTGGGGTTAATGCTGGGAATTGTAAGGTCCATTTATCGCGAAATTCATTCCGGATTTTTTTATTTTTTAATTGTTCAAATGAGAATGTTTGAGTTCATGAGTCGGGCCGCAATTCTAAATTAATGTAATAATATTTATTAATCCATCATCATCTGATACTTTGCTGCAGTTAAAAATTGTTTAAATGTTTAAAAAATTCGGCGGACTTTCGAAAGATTTTACGTCGAGAAGCCAAAAAATTATTTAATCTATCGATGGTTTTTAATTCAAAAATTGATATAAAAATTATTAAACAAAAAATTTGAATAATTAGTACAAGTTTCAATCATTCTATAATATTCTTTTATATTGCCGTCTGAATTAAAAAAAAAATTGTGAAAGTACGCGGGAAATGATCGGGTGAAATCGCGAAATCCCAGGTGGGAATTGACCATTGGTTCAAGCTTGATCCAAGCTTGGACCAAGACTAGACTAGCTTGGTACGAGCTTGTTCCCCAAGCTTGAACCAATC
>JAPYZN010000627.1:0-31986 GCA_030522865.1 Psyttalia lounsburyi
ATCTCAAAAACTATTGATCCTATCGCCACGGGGTTTGCGCCATTCGAAAGCTGAGCTCATTTCCTATCGATATAGGCTATTTCCAAGTTTTTAAACTGACTTTTCGACCCCTTCTTTGGTAATTTTACGAATTTCAGAAAAACTGTCAAAACTATTTTTAAGGAAGTAAGAAGAATGGCGTACGAAAAATCTAAAGGAAAACTTAATTACAGATATTCAATGCTATTAGTAAAAACTTAGAAACTTTTATATATAAATTACTAGGTTATATTATTAAATTATGATCCACAACACAAAAGAAGCGAAAGATGATAATAAATGACTCTCAATTTAACTCGTAAATTTATCGACAATTGAGTTATGAAAAGAAGCAATATTACTTACTACTTCTATCGTAAAAGCAAGCTCCACACGACTTCGATGTGTCCCAACAACTGCACATTGTGGAGTTTAAAAGGCTCAATGTGAAGATCTCAGGAATCATTCTTCACTGTGGAAATCCTGGATGCACACTTGATGAACCCGACAATAACAAAGTGGCAAGTAAACGTGTGCAAGTTGAGGCCTGTTGATTTGTCAGAGGTGCACGATACTATGGGTAATATAATTTTTAATGTACTTAATGCAGGTGTTAAAACCAACTGCGTAGAGTTTATAGTGTACTTTATTTATGTGGTGATCCAGCATGTGTACTTCTCTCTTGTGGGTATGTTGACAAAACTTCTGCGTACCTTGCGGCCTGTGTACTTCGACTCAGTGCACTTGCCTCTTGTGTACAAAACAATGTTTACATTTCGTCTGGGACACAACGTTTTTCTGGCCGTGGCCAATACTGCCGATGGATCATCACTAGGTGAGGTTCTGACCGTAGATAATCGCACAGCCCGACTGCTCAAGCTTCCCCAGAGCCCACAAGATCCCTCCACCGTCTCCTTCCCACCCATTCACCCAAACCTACCGTCTCCCCCCTATTGGGCAGGTCATGGCGGAGTGGGAGTACTGCCCATCGAAAATGGCTGACGACGCAGTAGTACGTAATCCCAAAATCTCCATTGACTCGTGATAAACAATAACCCCCAGGGCACCAAGCCAACGGTTCCCGATAGCCCCCGGCCACCCAGAGTGCCCCAAAAATACCCAAAGCAAGTGATAAACCCCCAGTGTCTCTTCATCAATTCCCAACGCGACTGATTAATTCGAGACTTCCGTCTGTCAAGACAGGCTCGAACGAGTCTCAACCCGTTCTGACATGTTGTGTCACAACTTCCTCTGACGATTAACCAAGTGCAATCCTCTAGGTCGGCAAAACCATGGAAAATCCACACTCGAAAATTCTGGAATCACCACCAAAAATAAATAAATAAATCCGGAAAACGAGGGAGTAAATAAAAACAACGTCACACCTCAAGTATTTTTCTCGCCTCAAAGTCTACGCAATGCGATAACTTTCACTTCCCCTCGGTTTTAATCATTCAATCGAGGGAACGTCCAGTTCTCCCGTGTTTTTTATTTGCTCTCAGTCATCGTTAGACCGTCAGATCTGACAGAAAAAAAAAAGTGAGGAGACATTTCCGTGAAAACGCGTGACTCATTGCCCGCCCCAACGATAAAGAGTCCCTGTCTCACTTGTTTCGATGGATTCTGGGGGGGATCAGTTGGTCCTCATCTTGGCGATTGCCAGATTAAGGAGGCATGCTAACGGGGCTAATGAGTCTGTGCGTCAGTGAGTGAATCGTGAGGTGGAATTAAGTGCTTCGATAATACATATAACCAGTGGAATGAGAATGAGATGAGCTTTGGTAGAGTGAGAGGGGCTTTTGTCATTCATCAGTGGATGCTCCAGTGGCTGGAGGCAAATGATAGAGGGACTTGTGACGGGTAAAATGCGTGTGGGGTTTGTTAATTATGGGACAGCATTTAGCTAGCTTCCGAGAATTCTTCAGAATGAGTGGAACACAAGCGGAAGCGGGCAATAACGATTGTAATAATCCTAATATCAACGAGATGGGAGGCAATGATGTTGATACGAGAGATAATGAGAGCAATGGCAATCAAAGTGGACAGTTGTCGAGGGAGGACAACAAGCAGAATCGAAATATTGACAACGAACAATTGAATTTATCCCTGGATAATCATAATGCTAGGTTTGAAACTATTTATAGCCAGCCCATTGAGTCCCAGGAACAGTCAAAAATTTGTAATGGGAATTTTGGGGGGCTTGAGGGGGATGGAAAGCAACAGGAGCCAGGCTGCAGTAGCTCGGGGGGGAGTAACAGTAGTAGCAGTGCAGAGGATAGTCCTGGGAATCCTGTCCTGAGGAGGACCTCCAAAACACTTTCCTTTGGGAAGAGAAAAAGTGAGTAATTGACACCTTCCGGATTTTATTTTCATTTCTTTCTTCTGTTAATGTTCACAGAAAGAGAATTCAGGCAAAAACTCTCCAATTTTTCTACAACTGCAAAAATATCAAGCTTTTATTTCTTGCAATATCTATGGAATCAACATTTCCTCAGTTATTTCGTTACTTGGGTATTCAGAAAACCTATTCTTCAGTTATTATCATTATTATATTGGGAAAGAAGCTTAAGTAGGACACGGATCATTCACTCATTAAGACCAACTTATCGTTATGATTGATGATCGAATGACTAACAAAAATTGACATTATTATCGCCAGGGAATAATGAGGCAGTGGAAACTTATTGCTACTATTGGTTAAGAAGCTAATCAAGTCATTGTATTTCCGTTAATCGTCAGTACGGTCATAAAAAAATTAATTCTACAATTTTTCAAAAGAGAAAATACCTGTCTCATATTTCTCATTACACTATCAATGAAAATTCCGGTTTTTTTAATTGTGCAATGTCAAGGAAGGAGAAATAAATTATTCAATCGGTCATTTATTCATTCCAGATAGATCTATAAACTAGTGAATCAGTTTTATTGGTAGATTAAATAACAAGTGTAATGTTATTTTATGTAAATTAACAGTTGAATTCCTCTTCTTGTCAATCCCATAGTTCATGTGCTGTAATTTATTTCAGGCAAACAACGTGATAAAGATCAAAATCCAGTGTGCAATCATGGATTATCTTCTAAGAAGAAACGAACAAATTGGGTCCTAAAATTCAATTGCGCGAAGAATAAAGGCTCGAAGAATACAGATATCCCAGAGCAATCGAATAATAGCTCCGAGTGTGTTTGCACGGGCTATCGAAGAACTGAGGAGCATCCCATGGGCGCTGGAGTTGTTTTTAACAACAGATCGGCACCTCAGAGTCCTGAATTGGGACCACTACCACCTAGTCCTGTTATCGATTTATCGAGATTTAATCCCGCTGAGTTTCCAATGGAGGTGAGGCCCCTTTAAATTCCTCAACTCGTCATTGCAGGGAGAAAGCGTTTTTTTTAACGGCTGGAGAACAAATAACAAATGTCTAGATATCAAAACTATTTTTTTTTTAATTTTCGCGACTGCTTGATTTCGTTTTTCAATCCCCAATTCACAATTTTTTTAACTTCTGAGATAATGACATCGACTGGTCGACACTCATTACTTCATTATCATCAATTATCGTAATCATCCTCTGACGTTTCCATTTCCATCCTCACTTTCTTTTCCCTTTTCATTCATAAAATTATACGCCTCCAGGAGATATCGACATGTTTTTCAATTGAAAGCATAAAGACTGGGAGCGATAACATTTTATTATTATTTGACCTGATTAGGGATGTAGAATAATCATGACTTCATTAATATTATTCGAAAGTTGTACGGAAAAAGTTAGAATTACGTTATCAATTTACAAAATAAACTGTACAAAATTGATAAACTGTTTGATCAGGGGAAGTTGTGATGACCTATTGAGAGAAATAATTTTTAGTTTGACATTTCAATTGACAATTGAGTAGTTGAAAAATTTGTTGGGTAGTATTGTTAATTAATTTATTAAATATTGAGTGTTATTTGAGATTGACGGATGATTATTGTAGGACTGCGACGAGAGGGCGAGGCAGCAGCGAGCCAGGGAAATGGAAGAGGGAGTGGAACCGCCACCTGGTTATCGGCCTAATCATTCATCAGCTATTCAGGTGCATCCCAATGGCATAACTGTTGATAGCCTAGCCGCCTTGTTTCAGGCACACGCGGGCATCCAAGCTGCTGCACTCACTGCATTATCACAGATTGATTTCACACTTGTACCAAACATTGAAAGACCGGCCCACACTCAGGTAAGAATTTTTACTTTGTTGTCTTCAAACTAGTTAAAAAAATCCGTTCAAAACTCGTGACATGTCAGGTGACGATCGCCGGACCGTCAGTGACACGTCACATTACCAACCGATGATTGCTCATTTATTGTCACATGACAGAAATAGGATAGACTCCAAATTAAAGAAAACAGATTTTTAAATTCATTTATTCCTAGCAAAATATAATGAAAAAATTACGCGTTCTATTGAATCGGCTTCTCACCGATAAAACAAACTGATGAGCAATCGCCAACATCATTAATTAATTTTAATGAGCTAATGTGTTAGTGACCAAATGTTATCTGATCGATTTATTGACAAGAGATAACAAGGCAGTTTAATTTTAAAAATCGATCCCTTTAAAATCTTAATCATTAAGAGGACTCTCATAAAAATTGTGAAGGTCTTCAGAATTAAATGTAGAGGAACTTTTTTAATACGATGTATTTTTAGTAAATACGTTTTCTGAGTGAAAATGCATAGCAAATTGAAATGGTGAAATTCATTGGTTTTACCATCGACTCATTAATGAATTACAAAAGTTTATGACTATGGGTTTACATCGACAGTGATTTCCTATTCCATTAGTCGACCACAACATCGAGGAAATGAAAGAAGGCTTGTCTGGGTGATGCAATCCACCCGTCTCCTCCGTAAATCTCGCGACTCAATCATTCTTTTCATTGAAGTATTCATGAGAATCGTGATGATTCTAGTTTATCCTCATATGTTTTTTTTATCATCAATTACCCTCCGATGACACAATTCTCGTCTGTAAAGAGTGACTATTACCTCACAACTCATAAGTAATGAAATAATGCGGGCTATCGGGGGAACCAAAACAAATTTAAATCAAATTTCGGCAGTACAATTTTATATAAACATCACTCGATCATTTGAAGAATTATCAAGAAAGTGTTCAACTGTTTTAATTAAATAATTAAAAAAAAAAGGATATACCAATGAATTGTTTATCCATTCCAGGTCGATTACGTACACTGCCTAGTGCCAGATTTGCGCTCAATAACGGCCTGTTCGTTTTACTGGGGTAAAATGGATCGTTACGAAGCCGAACGTCTTCTGGACGGCAAACAGGAGGGGACATTTCTCCTTCGCGACTCAGCCCAAGAGGAATTTCTCTTCTCCGTGAGCTTTCGCAAATACGGAAGATCACTTCACGCAAGAATTGAACAGTGGAATCACAAATTCAGTTTTGACTCTCACGATCCTGGTGTTTACGCCTCTGAAACGGTAATTATCTCAACTCCAGATTAAACTCAATGACTCTTCATTAAATTCTTCGCAACAACTGCATTTATAAGGGGGGGATTGTGCAATTTCCTCATTGGTATTAACGATTTTTGTTGGGTTACCAAAAAAATACAAAAATGGAGAAAAAGAGACAAAATACATTTTAAAAATATGGAAATATTTATTCATATTTTTTTTTCAATGTCAATAAATGAGGTCAACAGAATTTTATGTTACAAGTGTGTGACTATATTTTCTTATCAATCCATTTAATTAATGACCTTTTTAGTCTAGAGGAACTAATTTACAAGACATTCATTGAGCAAAGACTATTAATTTTAACTTTATAACCTGCCCAAATGTATCAATCAATTTTGGAAAAAATGAGAACTAAGGGAATTAATATTATGTAATAAGTTATTTTGTTCAAATGTTTGAACACTGTATTTTATTCGAAAGGTTGGTTTAGTTAAAACAAAACAAACTTCACTTCATTCATTTATGTACTCTAAAGAAGCAATTAATTAAATGGATTAATCAAAAAAATGTAGTCACGCACTGGCAACATAAAATAGTGTAAACAAATCCGTTCTAAATAATTCCGTTTTAAAAACATCAGCTGTGATCCTTGCTTTTAAAAAATACATACATCATCACTAATAGATTATGAAAAAATTACGTAATCTCTCGTTGTGTCGTCGCAGGTCTGCGGACTGATTGAACATTACAAGGATCCCTCCTGCTGTATGTTCTTCGAGCCAATGCTGACAATTCCACTGCATCGGAATTTTGCATTTCCCCTCCAGCATCTCTGTCGAGCTGTCATCACAACGAGAACAACTTACGATGGTATAAACAAGTTACAGCTGCCAAAGACACTTAAAAGTTATCTCAAAGAGTATCATTACAAGCAGAGGGTGCGGGTGAGACGATTGGACAGTGAAAATGATATGATGGACAGCAGATCCATTTCTTATCTACCGGTGATTTGAATATCATTGGGGGGGATCATTCATCGATTATTTTATTGTGAATATTTCAATTGCGCGCGGGGAAGGGGGGGGGGGGGGGGGGGGGGGAAAGAGGGGAGTGGGTTTTTTTTTATTTCTGGAAGGTATTTTGAGCCACATTTTTTCATGTGCAAAAAAGAAATCAATCTTTTTAAAATAATTGTTATGGAAATACATGAAAAACAGCCCTCAGTTACTTAACATTTTCCCCTAAAATCACGCAGGGTTTGAGTGAGAATGAAATTGAAAAAGATTCCCTGTTTTTTAAAATTCGATTTTAATAGTCTCTGATGAATAATTTTGAATCTGTTGTAGCCATTTACCCAATTTTCCCACTTCCCCACAACAATTGAGGATGCAATTGTCATTACAAAATCATTGTCATCATCCTCGTGTGTTTTATTATCGATATAACATCGAAGAGAGCATTGTTTTGTTTAAAGAGTTGATAACCAAGGATTTGTAACGTTCCAGTCTAAGTAGAGGGCCGCAAATAATGAATCTTCTCTTTTTTCGGGATCAATGAACTTACATTTTATGAACTGTCTGAATTTAATTTTGAATTAACTGGATTAACTCATATTGTAATATAAATTAATTCGAAGAATTTTTTAATTGACTTAGAATAATGTAATTATCTGCCCATTCTTTAGAACCTCTTGATAACTAATGATTAAACAACAGAAATTACGAAACACTAATCAAGTTATTCATTAATGAGTTTCGTTGAGTACTTTCATCCACAAAAATAAATTATTCGCTCTCGAAACGAGATTAAAAATTGAAAAAAATGCGATTTCTTTATTTGGGGCCGGTCTTCTCTACTGGAACTATCTGTAAAAGTTTATTTGCATTCTAGAATGGATGACAGCTTTTAGATGATAAGAATTATTAACAGTCTCCAGACAGTATTGGAAGGTAGTAAAGGGTACCCATATGTTAATCACAAATTTTTCCATTTAATTGATGAGTTACATCGCTAGAGCGTGAATTTATTACTCAACAGAACGAGAAAATCTTTACTCCATAACGTGATTATTACTTTAAACATCGTGCTCATGATTAACGATTATTTAATTCATTGAAATTGTGAAAATAACTCTTCCCAATGATCGCGTTCACTACGTGATACATTTATTATTAATCCTATCGTGCCTACTTCTATTATCAATAATCGAATCATGTATGATGTGTATGTATTATTAATTCATTTGTTGGAAAGTGGTGAGTGATTTTTCTTTGAGTGAAATTTCATTCGAATATTGTGGAAAATACGGAATAATGTGAATTTACAAAAAGAAAAAAAAAAGAGGTTTTATTTTTATCGATGAAAATTAAAGTTTAAAATTCATTAGGAAAATTTAAGGAGTAGCCTAAGAATGAGGACATTGGCAGCTAATTAGCGATAATTAATCGAGGGTAATGAGAAATTAAAACGAATTGTTGAATGAGTAATTATTGGTTTCTTCTGTCGTTAATTATTTCAAATGATTTTGGATGGAGAATTGATATTTATTGATCATATATTCGTGAAACTCGGACCAAGGCTTCTACTTCTGTTGCATCGATTGTGAGTGAAAATAATAGACGGAAATTGAAATTTTAAAGAGGAAAAATCGAAGTGATTATGAGCGTAGAATATTCCGAGACTAATGAACAAAATGAATTTGTATAAAGAACTAAGTTAGTAATTCTATCCCTGTTGAAATAAAATTTAAAAAAAATGAAAAGTAAATTGTTGACGATGTCGGTATTAAAATCACCGCCCAAAACTTACAATTAAACAAAAAAGACTGAGAAATAAAATCATTGATTATTGCCAAAATATCTGTATTTAGCCTGATTTTCGATATAACAAATTGATAGAAGAAAATGATGAATAAATTGTCACAATTTTATCATTCAAGCAATATAGGTATGAAGATGTAAATAATGTAGGTTTATTCTATTGCAAGGTCTGCCAGTGTGCACAGGTAGTTTGAGTAATTCATGTTAACAATTGTAATTATTGGTGAATAAATAAACTTGTGGTAGTAGGTAATAATACGTTGTAGTTGAATAGGAAGAGGAGTCCAAACATTGTGAGGAAGAAGATATCTTGTAGATTTTTATTGAGGAAAATATTTTTATTATTATTACTTTTGCAATGACTACTGTTAGTTTAGACTTTCCACTTTTTTTTATATATATTTCGGCATTTTCCAGAGATAGCAAAAATTGGGTAGACCATTTTTTGCAGCTCTCGATTTCACCCACAAAAAATATCGTTACACAAATTTCGCCATTTCTATCGGATGGCCAGCTATTTCCAAAAACGGAATGTGTTGCAAATTAAAGTTCAATTGAAAGACGAGAAAAATGAACTACTTAAATGAACGGTCAAAACCTCGGAAGTGGGAGAGTGAAATGAGCTCATCTCTCGCCATCTCAACAATTTTTCAATACGTAAAAAAATCAAAGTAAATTCATTGCAATCGAATCGTTTAAACCAAAGATATTACACATTACGTACAGTTCATTTTGCTCAGCCTTTCATTTTGCTAATTTTCGGATTAACAGCCTTAGGTGTTTATTGTCAAAGGATACTCATAAAATATCTCTCCCACTTGGCTACCATGTACAACTCAGTGACAACTGTATATCTGAAGTACCAGTAGGCAAAAAAAGAAAAAATACTGTTGATAATTCCGCCCATTGCCTCGTCAAATGCTCCTTCCAACTAATCCTTTTTCTTCTTTTATGTTTCAATTATGTGTGAATTCTCACTCCCACTAACAATTCCTGTCAATTTGAGGTTATACCAAGGCCCATGCACAACAAGAAATGCTCACGACTGCTGCAGCAAGCTCCCCCCACTCCCGCCCCACTTTTGCGATAGGAAAAAATCAGATTGTGAGTATTTGTGCAATGGGAGAATTAATATCGTCCATTGTTTCCATAGAGTCTCGTGACTAGTGCCTAATTATTATTGAAATCGTAACAATGTCGGAAAGCAAACAAAAAAAGATTGTCGTGACCGGTTTTGGGCCGTTTGGACAACATACTGTGAACGCCAGCTGGGCTGCTGTCAAATTATTGGAGGAGAAATCGTCTAAAAAATTGAAAGATCTTTACAATATTGATCTGATCATCGAAGAAGTCCCAGTTATTTATGATCACGTGATTGCGAGGATCCCTGAAATTTGGAAGGAGCACGATCCACTAGTAATTAAAGATCTTTACAAAAAATCGTTGAAACTCAAAACATTTTCGTTTACACATTAATTTTGTATAACATTTAGTCTCCATTTTTTGTTAAAACAATTATTGTTTTTCCTTAATAATTCAGTAAATCATCAACTCAATGACCCATGATAGCAATACCAAGTGCAAGACGAAAATACCGACGAAATAATGACAAATCAAAGACAATTTTTTTTAATATTACCAAATAAATAGTCGACAGAATTATCTGAAAATATTTTTTATTCCCTTTTTGTTCAGTAAATTTCTTTTTTTTTTCTCAGTAAACTATTATTTTCAGTTCGTTCTACATGTGGGAGTCTCTCACAATGCAAAATGTCTAACGATAGAGAGCAATGCCTACAGTAGTGGATACACGAGAAAAGATGTCATTGAAAAATGTCCGAATGACAGTGGAATTGCATGTACCAGGCTCGATGTTGGCCTGGATGTCAACAGAATTTGCCAAACTCTCAGAGACAAATTCGACTGTGTCGCCTGTGTGTCAGACAATGCTGGCAGATATCTCTGCGAATTCACGCTGTATCAGTCGCTAGTTATTAAGCAACATCGAACATTGTTCATTCATGTTCCCGATTTCAATTGTTATTCTTCGGAGGAAACTGAACGTGGAATTTTTGGCATCATCTGCTGTGTAATCGAGAGTCTTGAAGAATAATTGAATCTTTTTGATACTTGAATGGTGATTCCATTTACTATGACAAGTATTTTGCATTCTACAAATTTAGCAAAGTCATTTGTATTTTTTTCTCAATGTTTCAAACAAAAAAAATTTAGTCAGCAACTGAAATTCGAGTGTATTTTTTTAGACCATATAATCCACGTTTATAGATCAAATTCCCAATGAGCAATTTGTCATCGATGTCATGAACTACTGAATAATCTCTAAATGGTTGAAATACTTTCTATTTTTCTAAATTAAATAATTCGAAAGATACCTCGTACAGTTTTTAACATAACAAATGTTTAACTTTCTATGACAATTCGTCAACGAATCCTTGACTCCTTTCTTTTTACGAATGTGTTTAAATAATTGTAACTTCAAATTCTTTGATCAGCAACAAAGAAAATCATAAAATAAACAGTAACTTCCTATCGGAAAATTATTCATCCGCCTCATCCTCTCCTCATTATCTTATTCCTCTTAAAACTACTCGCAAACTCCTTACCGAATCAGGACTTCCCTACCTCGTGGACGACTCGAATATCTCGAATTCTAAGAACTATTCCCCGGGCTGAGAATGTCCTGAGTTTCCCCAGGAATTGAGTTCTCTTTGTCCTCCTCGACAAGCTCCTCGCTCCTCACTGTTCTCTTTTTGGAAGTGACGTCTTCGGTCTCCTCACCACTTTTTTGTTTCCTTTCTTCCTCTCCATCGACTTTCGCCTCCTCACCGGAAATAATAATGTTGTTGTCAACCAAAGGCGTGCAATGTTTTTCCCCCTCCTCAGGCGTGCAATGTTTTTCCCCATCCTCAGGCGTAGATGCAGGGGTTTGTGAGCGATTGTCGTCACCTACAGGTTGAGCCGTCCCTTCGACAGGGGTGTCTCCCTCTCCTTCAATTCCGATTTTGGTTTCGGGAGTAATCACTTCGTCGCTAGATTCCTTAGGCTCCTCGGTATCCACAAACGTCGCTTCCTCAGTCGAGGAGCTGTCCTGTACGCAATCCTCATCCTTCTTGTCCCCTTCGCCTGCTGTATCATTCAAAACTGCACTTTCTTCTTTAATATTTTCCGGATTTTCTTCTGCTCTGGCTTCCGATCCAGGAATGACAGCTGTTCTCTGTCTTTTGGCACTTCTTGTCTGTAATTAAAGAACATGAATTGACGAGTGATTTAAGAAATCACTCAGTGACACTCATTTTATTTTTTTTCTACTCAACTTCACTTCAGTTTTAGTTACTTACGGATGAATATTTCAGAGGGGATATTAAAACATAAATCTCAATAAACTCAAGAACTTTGAGTCCTCTGAAGATATTTAAGGGAGATAAACAAATGTAAGAAATTTTCCAATAATTGTTGTGCATTCACGAAAAGAAAAATGCCACAATAAACGCTTGAATAGGAGATTACTCACTGCTCTCTTGCCCCTGGTCTTCTCAGCATCATTGTCGGAGGCGTCAGCAGCATCAGACAGGGTGTCATTCTCACCTCTACTGGAGTCATGTTCCTTATAAATTCCTCGGGGTCGCTTAGTCCCTCTGCTCCTCGTGTTATAGCCCGGCCCCACGCCCTTCTCGTCGTCTTCATTAGAGGATACCTTCCTCTTCCTCGAGGCCACTTTCCTCCTCTTTGGCTGCTGTATCACCTCCTCGTCGTCATTCGTCGACGACGAGTCTTCCCTCTTCTTCTTGGAGGTCCTCACTGGCTTCTTCTCTTCGAAGGAGCTGTCCTCCTCTGCTTTCATTAGTTTCGCAAGCTGAAAAATCAATTGGAAATTAGCGGTTTGGGAACAGAAAAGATAATTCACAATTTTCATCAAAAAATAAAAATCCACAGAATTTTCTCAATGAGATATCGACGAAGGAAATCAAAATGAATTAATTGAATTAAAGTTGTTGAACATTCACTCAAATCTCCCCAATCAGCTAAAAAAATATTAATAATTCTCAAATTCCACTGGAATTTTTATAGACCGTTACCAAGAATAAAAACCTTTCAATTAAAATCCTAGACTTCAATTTAATTATTGCACAAGTTCTTACAAAGGCATTCCGTTCCTCTATATTCTTCTGTATCATCTTCTCGTACTCAGTCATTTTGGGCCCAGTCTGTTTCTTTCTCCCAACTTTCGTTGCCTTTGCCTTGCCCTTCTGCCTCACCTGGACAGCCCTTTTCTTCCTCTTCTTCGTCTTCACCTCGTCGCTATCTGTCTCTGATCGTGAGCTCTCTGGTAGGTCTGACGGTGAGCTCAATGAAGTCTTCGAAGAACCAGATCTCTTGGAGGAAATCGGCGAATTAGCTGGCGATTTGTATTTCACCGGCCCCTTCCTCGTTCTAGCGCTCCTCCTGACAGTCACATCCACTCCCTCAGGCGATCCACTCCCCTTTTCCTCCTCGTTCCGGCTGATAGCAGTCTCATCATCCTTAACATCCAGAATCTTCAGCATTCAGATCAGATAAACAAAGGCATAACGACGAGAATTTCAATAAATGTTAGGAAGTCAAGGGAAAAATGAACTTATTCAATCGCCAATATCTCCAGATCGACAGAGTGAAAAACAATTTTTTTTTTTCCCTTTGAAGCTGATTTTTCAGGCTTCAAAGTGAGACCTGATTCGTCCCCATCGCATCGTTAGAACAGGAGATATTGAGGATTTAACGAGGTCCCTTCTTCGTTGTCTTCTCCTAGAATTCTCTAAAAAAAAAAAAATCACGGCATTTTCACTCACAACTGCTGAGTTCCTCGGTTCCTCCGCTTTTGCCGGCCGACTCTTCCTCCAGGTTACCATATTTACTCTTCAGAATAAATAAATAGAACTGCAACCTCTTGAAATGGATGGAAACCTCTGCAAAACTTCGACTGCGAGTGACCGTTATTCCCAATTTTTTGGTCCTTCAGTCCAACGCAATATACTACGAGAGACAAAGGATCCCAATCCAATCAAATCCTCGTTCTTATCAGCTGCACTTGCGCTCGGTATTGGGGGAGACTGTCACGCCAATGGCATTCCTCCAATGAAATTGAAATGTTCGAATAATTCGAAATTCAAATTGGAAATTTTAGAAAAAATTTTTCTATTCAACATTTCCTTATTTTTCACCGTCAACTTCATTTTCACCTTTTGTTTAAGGACATCCTTCGATACTTCGATCATTAAAAATATGAATAATAATTTTTCAACAACAAAGGATGATTAATAACGTCATTCTAAAATTTGTTGAATATTTTTGTGATGTTTCTTGAATTTAAGAGTGAAATTATGATTTATAATTTCACTAAAAATGAAAAGAACTAATGCAATTTTTTTTTTTTATAAAATGATAATTGATTTATTAATGGATTAATGATCGTCAGTTGGAGAATTCTTTAATCACTGTTTCTTTTTTGGACGGAGAATTACGAATCACTTTTGTGAAATTGTGTTCTCACTGGTGTGATATTATTTTTCAATTCTCTGGAATAAGGTTTTCTCAACATTTCCGCCACGTGCCCCATCTGAATTGTGCAGTCGAGGTGGAGATTGGGGGGGAGGAGAGTGCATTCACGCTCAAATATTGATGCCAGTCCCTCCAGGAGTTCGACGAATCCCATCGACAGGGCTGCACGTCTCAATCTATTCAACTCCTGTAGAAAAAATCATGACAAATTATCATTATATTAACTAATAATTAACTATTAATTATTACATATAAATTGAATTATCCTTTTGTAAAAGGAGTAGAGATACGAGGTGATGACAGGTCCCGAATGTTCCTCTTATCACTAAAAAGAATTCATTCATGATTGGCATTTCAGAGATGTCTAACAAATTAGAGGAGATATTGATCAGGGAATGGCTTCAATTCCCACGGGTACTTTCGATTTTGTGTCAAAATTCACGCCCCCTCACCTTATAAAAATTCTGGGTCTTCTCTGGTAGCTTTCTGGCATGCCTCAGGATCTTCTGAATATCCGACTGCAGTCCAACTTGTCTGATCCAGGACGGGGCATTCTGTGAGTAACTTCTCTTCTCAGCTGGCTTCAAGGGAAAGCTCAGGACCTCCACACTCTTCGAGGCTGCGTCAGTTGTCCCCAAGTTGTTGAAATTCCCCAGCCAGGGAACGATGTCATTGCCTGGCTCCAGCAGTGTCAGCATGAGATTCGATTTTTTCTTCGTGTCTGCCCAGGAGTAGATGAATCCGTACCAGTTGGTGTTTAATAAACATAGGGCGGCCATATTTTCTACCTGTTCGCGATATGATTTGATTGATTATAATTATTTTGACGTGACGAAGAGAAATCAAAATACAACTCCAATTTTGTATTCGTCTAAAATAGATAATTTCATTGTATGCGAAGATTGAAGGGGCTGTAATAATACCTTCAGTGCTCCATGAAGTAGTACGCAAAATGAAGGCGATTTACCCTCGTCCCCGTTGTCTTCCGCATCAGAATCTTCATCCAGGGAAATGCCCTGCATGCTTGAAGTTTTTTCAGTCGGCAGGGGAAGAATCAGATGTCTAGATATCGAGCTTGGACTTCCTACGTCTGCTACTGAGATAAAGCCACAAATTTCTAGGGTTTTGGAGAGAGTCAAACCCGAGAGCAACTCAAAATCCGTTTTTTTTGTGTACGACTAGAATGCAGTATTTAATTATTTAATTAATTAATTCAGTTTTGAAGAGGTAAGATTCATCTAATTCTTCCAATGAATTTCTCATATCAGGAAAGAAAAAAAATGAGAATGAAATTAAAGACAGATTAAAGACAAATACCATGGGAGGAGGAGACAGGAGAATTTTAGATCCCAAGTGTCCACACTTCAGATATCCTTGAAAAGAAACGTAATTAGACTCTGCCAATTTCTGAAAGCAGTTGTTGACATTGGTCTTAGAAAGTTGTCCTTCAGGTACTAGCACCCCACTCTCTCCACCAGCTAAATCCACCAATCGTTGATAGAGGGGCAGTCCATACTTTAGACCAGAGTCTTGTGAAGCTGCGATACAGACGACATTGAGTTTCCCCGGGTACGGAAAGGGCAGTGGAAATGGATTGGACTCTCTCTCGAGATGCATATTATTTAAGGAGTGTCCCAGGGACATTGGCCCAACCCCTGGATTGCCATCAGTGATCAGGATTACTTGGCAGGCGGTGGTATTCCCCCACTCAGACATGACAACCGTGTTAACTCCGTGGAGAGCAGTCTCTATACAAGTTTTATCCCGTTCCTCGATTGACTGCAGTCTTGATCTGATCATGTCATAGTCTCGAGTAAAGGGACACAGCATCTCGTACATCGATGAGAACACAACCAACGACACAAACTCTAATTTAGAATTCACTTGCAAATAATGAAGAAGATGATTGATGCCCTGGACCGCCAGATGATGCCTAGTGAGGGCTTCAGTGGAAGGTACATCATGTCCTGTTGTCACAGGACGTCTCATCGATAAAGAAACGTCGAGGGCTATTACTGTCGGCATTTTCGCGTCCTCACCAATTGATTTTCCTCAATTGTCGAGCAAAAATTATTGGTTCACTCAACAATCGTGATCATCAGCTCCTCTCATCAAGAAAGACACCAGACACTCTCCAACTACTCCATTGCTACCCGAAATTGAGCTCCCAAATGTTCAATAAATTCACTTCACAACTTAATTTAATAATATCTTACATTCACTGAGTCTTATTTTCGGAGCAACACTCAACATTGGAGTCAAATGAGGTTATGTTCCCCAAGTGCTATCACTCGTGAACGCGTGATGTAGTGGAACATGTCAAAAACTCATTAATAATTACACAAGACCACAATGATTACACCTGTTGTCCTTATTAATCTCTCAGAGCGTGACAATTCATTTTTTCCAAGTCATGGAGGATATTTGTAAAGACGTTATTCTCTGCAAGGGCGAGAAGGGACTGAACGAGGGTCCAGATTCCTATATAACGACGTTCGAGGGGGCTGGCTACAGCTGTCGAGTCCTCTCCACTCTGTCTTTCACGTTTGTGAACACTCAGAAATTACGAGATTACTTGGAGACACCAGAATCTTACTCCGGTACATATGATAATTGAGAGGATGGTTCGGACAATCAGACAAAAAAATTACTTGTGCCAAGGAAATTGACTAATCGCAAGAGAATTCAGCCATTTTTAATTGATAGAATCGTATAAATTTGATTCATGAGACTTAACTCATAGAACTTGGGCCAGTTGGTCAGAGGATGTTGAAGATTTTATGTCTATCTTAACTGCGACTAGTAATGCTTCTGTGATTCCACCGAATCTTATGTTTTTTTCAATTTCAGGATTAATTTTCACAAGTCAAAGATCAGTGGAGGCCGTCAGACTTTCTATCCCAGCTGACTCCTTGACCTTCTGGAGGGAATTGCCGTGCTATTGCGTGGGCCCAGCAACCGAGAATCAAACAAAAAATGCTCTTGAGTTCTCCAACTGCATGGGCTCGCAGAGTGGGAGTGCCCAAGAGCTAGCGAAGTTCATAATATTGCATCACAAAAACCGGGATAAACCACTGCTGTATCCCTGCAGTGGAATCGCTGGTGAAACACTTCAGCAGATGCTGGAGGAGAGAGAAGTATTACTAGAGAAAATAACAGCCTATGAGACACTCCCCGCGGAGAGCCTGGAGGTCGATCTGCTGGGAATTCTGAAGAAGCCGCAGATAGTGGTTTTTTTCAGTCCATCGAATGTCAAAAATGTGCTGGCCATTGCTGAAAAGAATAATTTGACTGGTAAAATCAGACCTGTAGCTATTGGTCCAGTGACTGCTGAAGCAATCAGAGATCGAAGACTCAGAATTTATGCCACTGCAGCTAAACCAGACCCTCAAAGTCTTCTGAAATCCATTCGAGACGCGCAGATTGGGACTGCTGATGAGCGATCCGAGCAACATGACATGTCAGGTGACTGTCAGTGACGACCATATCTTGGTGACCTGACAGGTTTTTATTCCTGACGTCGCCGTAAATTTTTACTGCGTATTAATAATTATCCAAATGCGTACCAAATTGTGATGAAATAGTTTATTGAAAAAAAAAATTAGATTATTGTCAGTCATCCACTGATGCTCTTGATAAATTTCTAATGGAAATTATAAATTGAGTGGGAGAACAAGTCGACGATTTTTTCAAAAATATAATTTATGAAATTAGACTTCCATGGGTAGTTCAGCAATAATTTTGAGGACAACAAAATGGAATCCCATTTAGTGAATTCGAATGAATGGAAACCCAGAAATCCTAAATCTTTAACAACACAAAAATCTCCAGTGTTTCCTGTCCTCCAAATTTCACAACAAGTTCACCAAACACTTGAAAAAAATCCAAATATGCAATTATTCCAGCCCCAACAATTTTCCCTCCTCCTCCATATGGAGAAGGATTTCAACAAATTTAATATTTTGTAGACCCCACATCCTCTCCCAAAATATTCCCCACTTCACTCATCCACCACGACAACAGAACAACATCAGAAAAATCCAAATATTCAAAAAAAAATGAATAAATCAAACCATAAAAAACCTCGCGTAATCCCCTCAATACCCTCCCGGATGTCCAACATTCCCCATCAAACAATTGAGTTCAGCCCCGACAATGGTCTCCTGATTGGCATAATAAGGCTCCCTAGGATTTCCATTATTATACTTCATCTGCACAGCAGTCTCATAATCAGGGGCAGGTCTGTAGGAGGGCAGCAGTGCTCGCAAATTGCTCAACTCCGTCGAGGAGACGGAGACAGGTGGATAGGGTGAGGTCGAGAGGTCGTTGTAACTGGTCCACCTCATGTCCTCCTGGATCCTCCCCTCGAGCTGGGCCGAGGTGGCCTGCTCAGTGGACTCATTGCAGTCAGTCCCATCGCTCTCGAAGTAGCTCGTCAGTCTCTCGCAGGGTCTCGCCTCTTGGTGTTGCATGTAGAACGTATGCTGAGCAATACAGAGTCTCCATACGTACTTGGCATTCTTCGATTCACTGAATAAAAATTGTTTCGCCTCTTCATGTTCAGTCTGGCACTCTATCCTAAATGTTTTCTTATGATTAATGACATTGCTGATGTCCTTCCACCTGTAGAACTGGGTGGTCTGACTGCCAGGGCTGACAGCCATGATACCATTGATGGAGATCCCGAGAATCACTTGATTGTTCCCCTCGTCCTTGGCCGCAAATGTCTCATGACCGTAGCCCTCCAGCTGCATTGCAATGGAGATATACAATTCCTCAGCAACAGCTTGAGTCACTCCTGACAGACTTTTGTACTGGCAAATTGCCGACGTCAACAACTCCTCCCTTCCCCCTTCCTCCGTATCCAGAACAATCTTTGGGAAGAGATTGTACTGTTGGAGGCACTCGACAGTGTGCCTAGTAGAGTCGTAATTACCGAACTCTGCTTGCATGGAGTAACTGGCGAGAAGTGTCGCCTGTCGGGCATTGCACTGGGTCCTCCCCTCGAGAACGTCCTGCTTCAGCTGGAGATAGTAGTGATACCTCGTCATCTCGTCTTGGATGAGTTGAACGTCTGTTATGTAGTACATTACGCGGAGATAGAGGTTAAAGCCTTTGGCCTCCTTCTCCAGCTGGCGTTTAAGGGGCTTGTCCACGTCGATCCAACGGAGGGAGGAGTCACTGTGCCTCCAGATGTACTGGAGCCCGAAGAACTCAGGCTGGGCGAGACCCAGACGCTGAATTGTGTTGTCCAGGCACTCCTGGCCGAGGCTCTCCAGGGTGAGGGTGCATTCTATCGAGGTGCGGTCCAGCAGCTCCACGCAGATGACGTACTGGTTCTTGGAGACTACGTTGTATTGACGGGATTTCTTCAGGTGGAATTTGAAGGGCATCTGCAAGGAGAACAGTGGGAATGGTTGACGAAGATGTTTGTT
This sequence comes from Psyttalia lounsburyi, assembly GCA_030522865.1. Taxonomy (NCBI): domain Eukaryota; kingdom Metazoa; phylum Arthropoda; class Insecta; order Hymenoptera; family Braconidae; genus Psyttalia; species Psyttalia lounsburyi. The sequence goes on from JAPYZN010000627.1 coordinate 19,295, forward strand.
TGTTTTATTTGTGAGACAAAAGATCCCTCTTCTTTTTGCTACATTTAATTATTGTAAAATGAGAATTGTGAATCATTAGAAGCAGACGACAACTCACCAAGAAAAAGATAGAAAATTTCTATCCAAGAATTGTAATGAAAAATTCATATGTATTGACTATTATCGATGGACTGGCTCTTAATGAAATATAAAATAACATATCCACACATTTTTATTGACAAAATAAATGGAAAAAAGCGTGGTTAAACTACACAAACTTCCATTCCCTGAATTGTCATGCTCCGGAAGATGATACCAATGAATCTAGTGTCGTGGATATTTTTGGATCCTCGGGGGAGGATTATTTTGATGTCTCACCTTGATGAAGACCTCTCACTCGAGTTTGTCGGAGTTTTTTCTGATTGTTTACGTTCCTGGCCGATCACTCATTCTTGATACCAATTTTTACGCTGCTCGATGTTCTCTTTACATCGTTCACTCTCATAATTTACAATTTTTTTTATTGTTCACCGGTGGTGGACTAATTTTTGACAAAATTCCGGGGAAATTTACACTTCTAGGAAGTGTGGCGATTCGAGGGAATAACAGTCCGAAATCAGTGGACTGCGCAGTCTACCGCGCATTTGCAAAATGGCGATCGGACGCTGGCACACTCTGATACTCGGAGAGGCGTTGCGACGCAGAAAATCATTGTTTAATGGTTTTATTGTGGAAATTGAGGTTGGTGCGATGAAACTGGTAACGAATCAAATACAGCGTGGACAATAATCACTGGTAATGGTAATAAATTAATCATATAATGTACATTTGCCACGAGACAAAGACTCCTATCGTCAGGGACAAGGTTATCCTGTGCATTGTTGGGAAAATTCAAGGCTAAATTGTAAAAATAATGTAAACAATGACACTATGAGTCAATAATCATTGCTGGGGATGATCGTAAAATTGAAGGACCTCCTGGTGTACCGGTGCACTCAGGAGACCCTAATCCTCAAATCCCCCTGTAATTATGGGACGCTAAGGGTGGGGGAGTTGCATGAAGTCCAAGAATCTCAACTTCTAACCTAACCGATTTCTCCCTGAAGCCACAAGATGGAGTTTGCTGGAGAATTCTGGACAATGGACAATAATTTTAACTATTCGGTTCTGTTTATTAACTTTTTAATTCGTTGGAAGTGGAATTAGAGGACGAAATGAGTGAAAATAGTGAATGTGGACATTTTTTTGGGGATTCTGAAGTGAAAGTTGGGGAAGTGATCCTGGGGTTTCATTATTGCCGATGACGGCTAAAGGTGGTTTTATTTTTTTTTATAAATGTGTTTTCGTGAAACAGTGTGGACAAAGTGAAATAGTGCAGGAGGAGGAGCATTGAGGGCAATTGGAGGACATCTCCAGAGGCAGTCCTGGGTTCCAGTGCCGGTAAGTCCCATTTATTTATTGTCAATATTGATGGAAGAAAAATTAGAAATTGCAAATTTATATGATAATTCCCATCCGTTTAATTAATGCGAATGTCGTTCGGATTGAAATGAAATCAGTTTATTCGGAAGTAGAGAACTCCCAATTAAATCAGCCTCAAAATTTCCAAATTATTATTCTCAATTATTAACATCCCCTGGGAATGGGGAAGATAATTGAAAGGATATGCGACAATCGAGGAAACTTTCAGCCTTCTTACTTGATATTGAAGATAAAAAATCCCATCTGCGTATACCACATCGCGATCAGAAAAAAATTCAAAGACAAACAACCGCATTCACATCGCGTGAGTCCCCTAACATCGACCGACTCCAAGTAGATAATAATAAACCTGTATAATTATTTGGGGTCAGTATCACCACAACAGACTGGAGTCATTAGGTAGCGAACCCAGCGATTAGGCACGCCTCCCCCTAATTTTCGGCAATTCCCCAGATATAAATTATCACTGATCGATTTATCAGGATTTACAATTTTTGCCTCACTCCAAGAATAGGAAATCTCGACAAAACAATTTTTTTCGTCAATGTAGGGTAAATAGATCTGCATGAAAGGACGTACTGAGTGCATGGGACCAGAGGTCCAGGGCTTCGTGGCCTTTTGTCTTTTTAGTCCGTCCCTCTGCGGAATTTATCAACGCCAGACGTGTCCTCCCAGCGCTAAAATAAGGGGTTAATTTATTCCATTATTTGCCGGATTTATTATTTCAATTGTCCATTTCCAAGAGACAACAATTCATATCTGCAATAGTATGGCGACCCCGGCGAGTGTCCACTTGGTGGATTTCTCCTTGGTCTTCAAATTAAAAGTCCAAACATAAGTTGGCCCGCGAAATTTAGTCTTGTAAACCGGACACTCGTACATATTCCTCAGCTCCTGTTTGTCCTGAGTAATGGCCTTGATGTATACAACGGGGACTTGGGGAAATAACTCCTTCAGTTTTGACTCAGCAATGGCTCCAACTTGGGTGTCCCATCGTGCCCCCTCCATGTATAAACTGTTGATGTAAGCACCTTCACGCGGTGGAGATGTAAAATCCTCCCTCTGTTTTTTCGTCACCTCACAATGCAAACACATTTTATCCAATGGCCATTGATTTTTCCTCGCTGTTTGCTGCATAATTGCAGTTAAGAACGACTGAGGATTAAAAAATCCCCCAAGCCACACCGACGGCGGCAACTGTAACAACAACTCATGGTTAATTTATCATTAAAGTGCATTTGACAACATCCCACTAACATTGAAATCCGAAGTCCAATTAGCCAATTCAGTAATTCTGTTTAGCAGATCAACAAACCAACCAGTCAAGCCCAGACTCGAGGGATAAGCACGTTTCGTCCATGAGGGAGGTACATTATCCATAAATAAGTAGTTCTGTAGGTCCTCCATGTCGGCATTGATCGTTAGTTCTCCCTAGTGGTTGAATTCAATTACATTAATCAGTACTGAATAAACACGGAGGGAGAAAATCAATTCTGTTGAAAAATTATACGTTACGTGGGAGAGTATTTGGTGAGGTTGGCTAGAGATATCACCGGAAAAATAGAACTTTCTCGCTCAAAAATAGCAATAGCAAAATAAAAGTGAGATTGATTGAAAATTTTTCAATTAATTTCGATGACTTTTGTCTGGTTATTTTAGAAAAAAAATTAATAAAAGAATAAATCCAAAATTATCCAATTGGTCAGTAAAATTTGTTGTCTGTTTGATAAAAATTATCTAAATTTCCGGGAAAAATTCCTCAGTTGCTCAGTAAAAATCATTAAAAATTATCTGGACGTGCACATAATTTTTGTTAAAGATTACTAATTTGACTAGGCGGTTGGGTAATTTTTTCCGAACGTCAAAAATGCCACAAGGTAACCAAACGGACGGGTAATATTTACAAAAAAAAATTGACTCTGTACGTCAATAAAAAAAATCAAAATTTCTGTCTGGCTTACCTTCAACCCCAGGTTTAATTCATGAAGTGATCGCTTCAATTCGTTGCACAGTATATTCATCCTCTCGCACTCCTGAAAAGCGACTATAGTGAATGGGGTCAAGTCGTCTACTTTGCTCATGAACTCCTGGATATTAAATTCTTCCGGTAATTTATCAGCAAGATCCTCAATAATTCCCTTGACTTTGTCCTCCCTCGACAAACCACCTGCCGATGTATCGCCCGCGTCTCTCGGCTGCATTTCTAGAACGACTTTGAACAAATTCTCGGCGGTAGCCGTGAGGAAACCTGGGGCACGAGTAAAGTTTATCTAATTAATGAAATTATTCAGGTTGAATGTTTAATGATCGTCCAATAGCTATCATACCGATTTCGGCGTTCGGGTGGAGGCCGTAGAGAATTGGGCTCTCGGGTGGGAGATAGTCATCTACATACTGGTGATAAGCAGTGTACTCGGTGTTTTGCGGTGCTAAGAAACCCGGAGCGATATAGAGATCGCCGTCGATAAGATCAGGCTGGAGATACTCCAGCAAATAGGTTCGACAGAGACGACGATCCCAGTCATCTGTTATGTGTCCACCGTACATTATTTCACCGAACAGATAGCGGAGATCCTCCCACGGTACTTTAGCGTTACTCTCCAGGTAATTGTGGAGAACCGAGACGCTTATTGTCAGGTCGCCGACGTTGAATGGATAGATCTGGAAAAATTTTGCAATACGTCAGGGAAATTTCGTGTGACTAATGTCAATTGTTAATTTTTTTTTTTTCGCCCGGGTGAAGAGAATTTAATATTAAAAATCTAGTATTTCTAAGAATGTTTATCACACGCGGTGGAAATTTGCAGTAAACATTATTTAATTGCTTCACAAGATATCTAGACATTGGAGGGAAGGAATTTTTCTGAAAATTAGTTTTAGATATTTTCTAATTTATCAAAAAAATAAAATCACTTTAAACTGTGAAAACAAAAAATGAGATGGCCCGTGACCTTTTTATGACGCTCATAAATTCGTCAGGTGTGGGGAAAAAACGACGGCCAGTTTAACATCTGTAATCTGGAATTTTCAATTTTGAGAAAATGTGAGGTCCTTTCAGGGGGGATAGAGATAACGGGCGAAATGTTCGGGGAAAACGAGATAGCAAACGGAGACAACTAGGAGAGGTACGGTCTGATAAGAGGGCTACAGCCGGAGTAGAGAAAATATTCTATGAATAAGAAATTTTGGTTTGAGTTTGGAAAAGGAGAATGGAACATGTCGTGACTATTGTAGTTGAAGTACTATTTTTACGCGGAAAGGGCTTTGTGAGGTTGTTTTGAATTGAAATCGTCCGGCCGCTCAGTCTAATTCCGATCGGGTCAAGTTCAAACTGGCGAATTATTTTTCTATCATAATTAATGGACAAAAGAGGAAAAATAATTTTTTGTATTAGGTTTATAATTACAAATTTAGTTTTAGGATAAACTCTTGAGTGAGACGAAGATATTCCGATACCGAGGGAGATTATTCAATAAAAATTATAGAATAATTCACATAATCTGCTGCGAGAACATAAAAATTCTTAGATGTTTAAAAATTTTGACGCAACGATCCAGAAAAATTAAACGACCTGTCGTTAATAAAATTGAGTTGAATTATCTTGTTTAAAAAAACTGAATAAAAATAACAATTCGGGAATTTGATGGCCTTTAAACAATTAGAGAATTGAGGTGGGGTATTTTTCGTTTAAAAATAAAAATCTGCATTTCCCGGAGTTTAAAAAAAATTATTCATACGAATTATATATTTATTAGACTTTATTCTATTTTAGCCTGTGAAAACTCACTCGATTCCAGCCCTGGGGTCCGAATTTTCTTCTCTCAGCGACGACAGCATGATAATAGCACAGCGCAAAGAGAATACCTTTGAATTCCGACTCTTTGGAGCAAGACTCCAAAGTAGCCTGACTAAAATTGTCCAAAGCCTTGTGAATATTGGCGTGAATGCCCGTAGGTGGTTCATTCGTTATCTTTATGGCGGACTCTAAAATTCCCTGTTGACATGAAAAGCCATTTAAGACCCGATACATTGAAATAATAGATGATCCAGTGCACACTGGATTGGAACTTTTTCACCATACCTGGGGTATTATTGATTCATGGGGATCTGCACTGGCTTCTGCACTGATGAATAATCGATAGTCCATATGTGGGTGTTCGGACAATTGTTCCATTTTCTTCTCTAAATTTGCCAGCCAACTCTTGACAAGGTGAATATTCTGGAGTATTACCCAGTGGCCATCTCTCGCTGACATATCCATCGATTCTTCCGCCACTGGCTCTTGTCCTTGGCCCAATGATACGTTGTGGAAGTTCTTGCGGTCGAATGTGAAGCCCAGCTGTTTTCCTAATTTTTCTACGTCCTTAAAGAATTTTTTTTTTTTTGGTATTACGAGGATGAGGGAATTCTATTGGAAAATCAGGTGAGCACAATTCGTGACCATTTATTGTCGTAAGACAAAAATGTGAACGACGAAATTTGTGCCACAACAGATGTCCAAATAAATAAGAAGTTACGTATTCAGCATAAAATGTTATGGCAAAATCACTCGTTCGGTTTCAATTGAAGCCTCACTGACGAAATGAACTACATTTTCTGTTTAATCTCTTCGTGAGTGTGATAGTGGGGAGACATTAATGAGTTGGTTAATTGATAATGAAATACTTTTAACGGATCCACTCCGGGCGACAGGATGAAGAATACCGGGGCTAGTGCACTAGTTTCTTCAAAGGATTTTTCAAACGGCGGCGAACGCGAATCAACGAATTTTGGGCTCATTTTTTCTTCCACAAAACACCTAAATTAATAGGAAAATCAAATTACTCGAGATTGGGATACTTTTGCTGAAAATTCTATCAATTTTTGGTGGATTCTTCGGAAAAAAAAAATCCAAAGTGAGATTTTAGTCAATTATGAATTGAATTTTGAATCTCTTTCACTTGACATTTTAAAAAATCTCAATTAGCCGTCTCTTAGTTTGAAGATATAAGGCTTGGATTCAAATTCGTTTCTCTTTTGTAAATGTTTTTCATTGAAAAATTTGAGAAAAATATGGAAACGTTGAGTAGACGATTTTTTATAAGAAAAATATGAGAATATCGAAAATTGCAAAAAAATTTTAATCTCAATGTTTTTTTCTATCGAATGGTTTTCTTTGCGCCTTTCTATTAATCAAAGTGAACAGTCGAAAGTCAGCAGTTGAATTTTTCAATAAAGTGGAAGGTGCCAAAAATTTGAATAAAATTTTTAAACGAATTTGCTTTTTCTGTGACATTTTCGTCACATCGATCACATGAAGCTCAAATATATTGAAATTCACCTGATTCCATACGTCATTCTATCAAGCCTCAAACATCTCAAAATGCACAATCTCTGAAAAGCTGTTTTATTCTTCCACTCTTGTGGGAATTTTTCTCTCTCCGGAGTCTCTGACTCGACAAAATTTTTCCAACGTTTTGCAGCGCCCTCGATATCACGATCGAGATTCCGGAAATCGTCTATTCCGCTGAGAAATTTTATTCCACCCCAGCTGGTGTTGTTCAGAAAGTCGACAGGACTCTGGACATTCGGTTTATAGGGATATCGGAGAAGGAAGTCAAGTTCATCGGGCTGAATTTCATTGGTTTCCAGCAGTATCTGAAAATGTGGACCAATTGAATTGTCCCGTTTATTCAGACATTCAAGTATAAATAATAACATATCTCATAACATTCAATTCTACAGCAGTGGACATTAAGTTCATTAATTATAAGTGGACATTAGTTCATTAATTTTACAAATGATCCATGAGGTTGATCTGTAAATTTTTCATTAGTTGTAATAAAAAATCAGTGCATTTGATCTCAATAAAAAACCAAACTAACTAATGAACTAATGAACTACTCGTTTCCCTGATTGAGTTTCCTTAATTTTCAAAATCATTTATTCACTTGAAGATCATTCTCTCTGGAATTATTTTAATATAAAAATCAATGACTCTTTTGTGTCGATAAAAGTTTTATAACTCGGATATTTTCTATCATAAACTTCGATGGGCTTTTATCTGCGGTCCTAATAAACAAATTGGCTTTAAAATTGGTAAATAAAATGCACACCCGAATGGGGCTATTTAGTAATTATCCATGAGATTAATTTGTAAATTTTTCATACGTTCCAATAAAAAATCATTGCATTTAATTTCAATCAGAAATCAAACTAGAGGACCAATTAATTTGCCGATTGATTTTTCAGAATTTTCGAGATCATTTGCTCTGGAAATTTTTCAATATAAAAATTAACGACTATTTTGTGGCAATAAAAGATGTATAACTCTTATATTTTCCATCATAAGTTTCGATGGGCTTTTACTCGCAGTCCTAATAAATAAATTGGCTTTAAAATTGGTAAATAAACTGTACAACAGAATAGCCCGAGAATTGAACAACAATAAAAATACCAGAGAAACGATTTTCCAGCCACATTCCACCACTTTACTATCGAATGAATTTCACCGATATCCCACCTGAACAGTCATTTGACACAGGAATATAAGTTTATCACTCTCAAACAGTCCCCGACTCGTATACATAAAAACGAGATAAGTAATGCTATCAATCAGCAGGGCAACTCTCCTAGCGAGATTATCCGACTCCTCCGCAAATTTAATAGCATTTTGAAATACAATACTGAATGCCTTGAGGGAGAACTGATAGAGCATATTGATTTTGTGAAGATCGTTTAGAATGAAATACAGTAAGCTAGCTCTGGATGCCGCTGGACGATAGCATTCACGCGCCTCATCGATTTTCACAGCAGTCACTTTAGCCTCAGCAACTTTTATCCCAATCTCAGCAGCTGTTTTCTTTGTTGTCTCGAGATTAACGACCAGTGCAACATCACTGAGTATATTTGGACCAGCTGATGAGAGTCTGTGTAACAAATCGTCCTCCAGCGTTTTAAGCGTTATCTTGAACGTATTTTGCTGCTTAGTGAGCTCGGCCTTTGTATTTTCCAAGTCTGGACGCTCAGCCTTGACAACATCACCCAACAATTGTTCCTCCAAGCCGTCCTTGGTGACAGTAAAGTTTATCAGAGTCGTTTGTGCCTGCATCTCGGGTTTATAATGTGGATTTGCCAATTTAGTCTGGAGGATCAGACGAAACTTGGAACTAAAATCCACTTCCTTATCGCCGATCTTGATGGCACTGCAGTAAAATGAATTAATTCTCATCATCTTCTGATCCTTTTAATTAAATATACTTACCGGCCTTTTTTTATGAGCACTCTACCCAGGATTGGATCCAATACAGCATCAACAGTCTCCATGATGTTCTCCAGAAGGACAACATCGCCATTGGATATGGCAAATTCAATGCGATCTAGATAATTTCTCTGGGATAGTCTCAGTACTTTCAGGTGCTCACCGTATGTCGTTTTAATCCATTTGAGGCCTTGCAATTGGGGGTCAATCATCAGTGGCCATCTGGCTGAATTCGTCAGGATTGTCGCATTTTCTGCTGACATTCGGTCAGCTGGTAGACCTAATTGAGTAGAATAGGCACGGACTTAGACAATAAAAGCTGTCTCATTCCGCTGGCGTATTGAAAGCTGGATTGGCAATACAGATGAATTGACTGTACCGTCATTGTTCCACTGTGCAATTTGCGCGTCGTCGGTTAACAAAGAGAGTGGATCTAAATCGAGAGTTCGGGGTATTTGGGTCTCCAATTTATCCAGGAAGGGTAACCAGTGGATGTTCAATAGATCTTGCCTGTATTTTCGTGTAAAACAACCGACGTATGATATAAATGCTGTCACCACGAGAACATCCCCGGGAATTGTTACACTGGACGATTTCAGCCTGGGAATTGATTAATTGATTCTTGTTGGAGGACAATTGACAGTGATTGAGAGCCAGTTTGGTGGAAGGGAATCGAATTTTTTGATGAAAATGTTCGGGAATGTTTGGGGAGATATTTTTAGGACACATTTTTTAAGGACATTCATGAGGAATTTTTCAGAGTTTTTTTGGAATAGAAAATGTATCAGTTGTAGAAATTCCATATAAAATGGAATTACCACTTTTTTTTATGAAAACATTTTCCATAGGCATTTTATGTAGAAAACTGGATAGTATGGCTGCGAAATATTTCATCTGAGTTGATTAAAAATTAGGGAAATTATCGATTGAAGTTCAGTAGTCATTCTATAGAATATTCAATTGATATTCCAGAATTTTTCTCGAAAAAGTTTTCCTGCATTTTTTTTTACTGGAAAAAATGAAGTTTTGTAGATTTAAATTTTCTTTGCATTAGGGAGGACGAATTTATGGTTTTTTGATTACGTACGAAGCAACAGAGTTAATCCATCTAATTTTCTCCGATGCTAGACCATTGACGAGTCTATTGGCGAGATCAATTGTCAAGGCAGTTGCGTCTGCCTCGTCCTGACACTTCTGTTTTTCACCAAGGGCTGTGCTCATTTTGGCCCCGAGGATCTCCAGTACTTTTTGCAATTCCTGGACATCATTGCGTGATTATTAACGCGATCAATAATTTCAGAAAACAAGAAAGTTGAGATTTCTCATTTTTTTCTGATAAAAGAATTATTTCACTCGACATCGTCACTGCAGACAGCTTTTGAGATTTTCAATTCGAAGGACGTAAAATATTTCAAATATATAGTAATTAATGATGCGCGCAAAATTCGTGTCATGTCAGATGACGATCGTATGACCGATATATACCGATCCACGACTGATCATGTACTGTCCCATGACAAAAAAGAGACCGATTTAATTCCTCCTACTACAGATGTCCAAATGAAAAAAACGTTACTTATTCGTAATAAAACGTTATGAAAAAAATCGGGCCTCCTATTGAATCAACATTTCACTGATAAAATTAACTGATAGTCATAGTTGGATGGACAATCGCATGAGAGAACTCAACAGAACATGAGAAAATTTTGTCACTTGACTAATTGTGATAATTAATGATTGATGATGGGAGAGTATTAATCACCGATAAACGGGACTGCAGTGCACTGAGTTTCTCCATGGCGGTTTTTAATTCAGCATTAGCCTGAGTCAATGCCTGTCTAAGTGGTTTAACGCTCTCATTGATATAATGAAAGACCATAATATTCTTGACCCAACTGCACAATCCAGCGGCCGCCTGAGATTTCGAGTAGATAAATTGGGGCTCAAATTCTGGGGTAAGAGGTGTATTAGTTATTGAATGGAAACGATATTAGAATGAATTGAAATATGAATGAAACGTAAGACGTTGAGAGACAACCTTTATCATTGATATAGGGCTGTATGGCTTTCACAACGTCCGGATGAATATTCTCTTTGTCGTAATGCCGTAGAGCTGAGAGAAAAGCATCAGCACCGCCCATCATCGCTTTGCAGGCTTTCCAACTTCGATCCTTCGGGACTTTGCCCTTTGGGGAAAAGAGAACAAGTACGGCTTGTGCAACGTTTGCAACGGCTTCCGGTGGCGTGCCAAAGGATTTCAGTTCAGTTAGGTTGTTCTGTAACAATATCAAATGCTTAATCATTGGAGGCATCCTAACACTATTACCACAGATATATTACGGACGGAGTGATATTTCAACGATGAGCCAGCAGGCGCGAACACATTTTACCAAAAGCCATTTTTTTTCACTTGTTACGAAATATACTACAATAGAATTTATTTCCTTTGATGTTACAAATGGTTATTCTTTGTTTAGCATCCACACCAGCCTTATCAAACTACGAAATATACTATTTTCCCCCAATTGTCATTGCAGAAGAAAATAAAAAGTGATATGACTTACTTTATTGAGAGTGTCCAAAGCAGCCTCAGCTTGGCGTACAGCTGGCTCTGCTTTCGCCAAATCCTCATCGCATCGTTTTTGCCTCTCAGATACCCTCTCCTTAATCTCCGCTATCTTCACTTCCTCCTCGGAAACTTTGTGAACGCAATGGAGAACAATCAGTCCCGTTATACGTCTATCCTATTCCTTTTTCCCCTCGTTTCCCCACCCAGTCTCAATGACACTCCTCAGTAACTTTTCGTGCAATCTAGTGAGTTTGTTACCTATCGCTTTCTCCACTTCCGCTTTTGTGTTCTCCTCCGTCACCTCAGCCAAGATTTTGTCAGCAATCTCGTTCTTCTTCTTCAAGTCAACTTCCTGAACAGCTAAAATCGCTTTCAGTTCGTCTACCTGTGAGGGATTTTATATGAAAAGTGAGAGCAAGTACGAGTTGGATTAGTTGGTGCGAGAAAATTGAAAATGGCTTTTATTCTTTGCCCACTTCCTCCCTCTTTATCTCTCTACCTCCCCCTCCCTCCTAGAGCCTATCGATCTTTCGCATCTGGTGGAGGAATTGTTTGGTACCTGTTCGGCACAAGAGGCCAGTTTCGTTAATCCGTTCTCCAGTCGTTCAATCATCCCTCGGGAGTTATTTATTTTCTCAGTTAATAGTTTTGAGTACAGGGATATCTGCTCGAGAAAGGATTTTGGGGTTGTGTAGTTGTATCTCCTCTCATTCACGAGGTAAATCTCAGATATTTCGTTGACGCTTGAGTGAACGTGAGACATGAAACGGGAAACGGAACGGCGGTATTGACGTGGCAGCTCCTTCAGCTCCTGCGGGAGGAGGTTGTAATTTTTTAATGAGAGCTCTTGGATTTTTTTTTTCACTGAGAGGAATGAGTTGTCTTAGGGACAAGAGCCATAGTTGAATATTTTCTCATCGTTTATATTTGAGAGAAACAAGTACACTGTGAGTAAAAAATACTTTTGACAAAAAACATTTACTTTAAAAGTTTCTTGTTAGTTTAACGACATGGCAATTTCAACAACACCGGCTGCCTCCATTAGGCATTAAATTCTGAAAGAATTTGGAATTTCCTCGTGTTCAACTGAAATTCTTATTGCGATCGCTCGATTACCACTTTCATTATCAAATTGAATTTGAAAAATTTATTTCTTTCGGCAGGACATTACATAATAGCAATCCTGGTAAAGACAAAATACTAGATAGAACGCAACTGCATGAAGTTATATGAAGGACATCATTTCTAGTCCTGAAGAAACTTTAAACTCTCTGGGAACGTGAAAATCACATTTTTTAAAAATATTTACCTCTCACTCTGGGAATTATAGTATATTTCTCACCTAGGGAGGTAAAATAAAGGAGGCTTGCTCACGTGCAGAATTACCGCCCGAGCCGAAGGCGAGGGTGGTAAGCACGTGAG
>JAPYZN010000628.1:0-10044 GCA_030522865.1 Psyttalia lounsburyi
TAGATTTTAAAAAACAATTTATTTATTCCTAATGAATCATTAATTGAATGAACCAAATAAATAATTCAATACCGAGGGTGATTTCGCTGAAAAAAAATTAATTACTTCCAAAAATGCGTTTCTTTACAACAAATATCTCCTAAAATAATGAATTCACAATAAACTACAATCAAAATATATTTATTCGATTCAAATACCTGACTTTTGGGTGTGCGTTTGGCTCAATGAGCCACTCAATACTCCCAATCCTCAATTTCGCCGTCTTTTAGTTCTCATTAAACCGAATCGTTTGATAAACTCCCTCCACCGATGGCCCGTCCATCCAATCTCCCGAGATATCCCGTGGCATCGGCCTCACTATTGGATATACGCTACATAGAGCAGAGAAAAGAAAGATAGGTATAAAAAGAGAAATCACCGTACAAAAGATGGAGGAAACACCGGACACGACGGCGATTATTCGAGAGGACAAAAGGTAGTGAGGGGTCATGGTGCCTGCAGGATAGATCAGACAGAAGTTTACCGAGTAGTTGGGGGTGGAAATGTGTCGCCAGTGCATATGTACACAAGTATATACCCTCCACACATGTAAAATAACACAAATACAATTGATCAGAATTTCACGTAAGTCCGCCTCCGGCCAGTCGACGTTTCACGACTCCCTCCCTCCCTCCCTCCCTCGCTCTCTTTCTCTCTCTACTCTCCTGTCGGATTTTCGTATTGACAGATATTTAAATGAATATTCCTATGGTAGCTGATCCTCTTTGAAATCAAAGCAGCAGATTCGCCAGAGGGACAGTATTCAGTTATGGGGGGGAAAGATTCATTTAGACGCGCGCCAATACTCGCCTTCTCTACATGCGACTCAGTCTGTACAAAAAATTTTTTTTCCGCTATCGCTCGGAGTGGGTTTCACCTGAGGGCCCCTTGTCTTTCTGTCCTCCCCCTTTGATTATTATTTTTTGGTTTTTTTGAGCTTCGCCCGGTTGGCAAGAGGCAATGGGGAAGTGTGCACTTTTTTTTTAATTGAAAAATTGGAATTTTTTTATAGTCAATTTTAATTAATTATTTACGGGTCGAATAGTTTATTCATTACTTTCAAATGAATTATTTATATGAATCTAATTTTTAATAACGTTATTTGAAGTTTTGGCCAGGTTGAGATGAAAAAATACTTTTTTTCATTGCGAGAGGGGTTTACTTTGGATTATTTAAATAAAATTATTTATTTGATTGAATACGTTATCCACTGGGGGTGAAAATATATGACGCAAATACATTAAGTTACCATATTTTCGAGTTGTCGATTGTCAAAAATATTTATGGTAAAACCGCGAGCCAATTCATTTGCCTCGAAAAAAAAGTCCTCGTAAAGCGTTTGAAAATGAATTTGTCCCACGTATAAATGCATTGTTGCATAATTTTTATATCACCCTCGGTTAACATTCCCCCCCCTTGAAGCGAAGGTAGTTGTGTAATGCAGAATGCCCTGGGCCCACTGGTGTGTGCCGTGTGGTTAGCAGTGAAGAGAGAGAGAGGGAGAGGGAGCACTTTACGTGCGTCATTTAAGAGAAGCTTAATGCCGCCGTAAAATGCAACCAAATGGCCCACCGACACTCGTCCCTTCATCTTTCACCTTACACCGTAAGGCGGGTTTTATGTATTCAGGATGTTCGAATCTTTGCTCAATGAGGGAGCCAAAATGTGGCTACACACTCGATATGTGGTATTTGTGAATTCCATTGAAATATCAGGGGTAATAATAATAAAAATTTACAGGCCTTTTTTTTTTTACTGACGCTCTTGGCGGAAAATATGACGGGATTATGGGGATTTAATTGGCTGATGATCAAGTTTACGAATGGGGAAGAGAAATTTCCAGATTGGAATTACTTTTTTTTTTCATTTGAAAACTGGAATTTTTCATTTTTAACAAGGGAAAGCATTTTTTTTTTGTATTTTTTGGTTGGTAATTAATTAACATTTAATTAAATGAAGACAAAATAATTGATTTACTTCTTATCAATCATTAATTTAATGAACCAAATAAATAAATAAAATGGAGTAGAAAAATAGGGAACGGAGGGCGCAGTAAAAATTACTCATCTCGTCAGTAAAATTTATTTATCCGTCACGAAAAATTGTCTGGACGTGTGCCCAATTGTTGTTAGAAATAGTGAATTTTACAATGCCGTTGGGTAATTCTTCCCGAACGGGGAAAATATCGTACGATTACCAGGCGGAGGTGTAATTTAAACTAAAAAATTTCTCTGGGAGCATTGAAATGGCATTCGCATCCCAGGGATTACCCATTCACTACCCCCCCTCGAGTCAGAAAATATTAGGCATAATGAGGCATTTCGCGATGGGCGTGACACGGTGAAAACAAAAAATATACGTGCGAAACGCAACAAAATGTTTTGCTGTTTAATGGAGAAGAAATATTCAAGTATTGTTATGTACAAAGCCCCCGCGGCCTGACGTGTCCCTCTCTCGTTGGAATAGTCTCCTCGATTCTCGACTCCCGGCATTTTAATCCACCGACGTCACAGCTCTATCTGCCCCCCTCCCCTCTTATGCCTCTCGCTCTTTTCCCAAAGAATAATTAGCCCGAAAAATTTGTTGCGAACGTGGAGAGCAGGCGAATTGCCACAAAACGCAACAAAAGAACGAAAATATTAGTTGTCTGAGGCTGTCTCGGGCTTTTCATTCCTCCGCCGACCAAAATGTGTCACATTTTCCGCGTTGTGACGTGGCAAGTAACCTGTTGCCGTGAATGGGAAAAATTGAGGAGAAAATTTGAGAATTGTTGTTGTTAATTTTTATTTTTTTCAATTTTTTTAGTCCCAGAACCTGTCGCTTCTCTTTTTCGCCAATTTTCGTTGCACAGAATATTCTGAAATATCGTTACTAAAATTTGAAATTAATTGAAATTATTAACATTAACAATTCGCGATTTCCCTTGATATTTATAAATATATCATTTTTATTTTTACCAGTCAATATCATTCGCACAAAAATCGTTTCACCCCCCGCATTAAAAACCGCGTAATTGCATCCACTCTCATCCTACCTGTTGTCCCTCCATCCTCTCAATTTTTTGCTGCCATCCCTCCTCCCCCCTCCCGCATCTTTTTCTTCGTGTTTCCCGGCGAGTGGAAGATGCAGCGATGGCTGGAGGAGGCAGAATACGACGGGGGGAGAGAAGGTTGAGTGAACTGTCTGTCCTGTCCATCAACTTGCCAGCGTCAGATTATCGTTCTGACACTTTCCAAGTTATTCGGACCGTACATCGTACCTCATTTCTGTCTCCCTCTCGTCCACAACGATCCTCTCGCATTGGCAAGACGAGGGCATATGTACTCCGTGGCCCTCCCTTCTCCTCCCTCGCCGTTTTCTCCCGTCACTGGTGACGGATTTTTCAAGAAATCCCCAGTTGAGAATTTTTTTAAGCCCTTCGGATGACGAATTATAATTTCCCTATATTTTGAAAAATCATTTCATTAAACATTTCTTATTTTACACGAATAAAGTGGAGATTGTCATTTCAGTTCAATTACTTTAGATTTTTTTTTAATTGAGAGTAAAAATTTCAAGGGTTGTCCAAAGAAAAATAAGATTTGTAAATTGAGTTTAATTGATTTAGGAAGATCAATGGAAATTGACAGCTTCTGGTGAATTATTCCGCGAACATTAATCGATTAATCAATTGATACATTAATTAATTGAAATTAATATTTTTGTAATGGCTTAATTTTTGAAAAATCGAAGATTGGAGAGAGGAAAAATTGTCGACTCCTTGAGTGTTTCTCGACCGCACCACAAATACCTTAAACCGAGACGGGCGCGACATATGTCCACTTAACTCGTTTGGTCACTGCGTCGATCATATTTCTCGATCGGAGATGCCTCTCGATTCTCGTCAAGGTGAACTCGATGGACATATTTGCATTCAACTCCAATCATAATTACATTTTTGTCCCGGCGACCTCTGAATCATTTGGTTTTTGTTGGAATAATTCAACGGAAATGATTTTAATTTTATCTGAATACCAGACGATTTGTTTTATTCAAATGACTTTCATTAAGCCATTTATTCGATCTTAAAATTCTTCATTAGATTTTCGATTCAACGAGTTCACTTTCTAATACACTCAATAACTTCCTCAATTGTAATAAAGAATTTATTAATTAAAAAATATAATTTGTTTTGAACGCGAGGAGATGATTTATTTTATTCAAATAAAATCATAAAACTTAAATAAATAGCAACTTATGCTAACAAAAAATTTATGAGTTATGAGTGGAATGATTGTTAATTAAAAGAATCAATTAAATAATCATTTTTTTTTAATTTTACATCATAAATTCAATTTCATTTACCCTCATAATATTTTCTCTCCTCAATAAATGCATTTTCCCAGATTGCTTATCGCTAAAATAATCCTAATACCTCCGCTAAAAAATGAAAATTAACAATTAAAAAAGAAAATATCTATCGTTATTTTATCGCTCCCGAAATTCGTTTAATTTCCATCCCCTCTCGCTTGATTATTTACGGTACACCAGTGCAATTTATCGTGCCCCCCCTACTCGCATAATAAATCCGTCTCCCCCCTCCCGCGATTTTTAAATTCAATATCCTAAATTACCTCAACGGGAGCGAGTCAATATAACGCATCAGTACTTTTATTTCATTGAAACAATTTTTATTATTTAAACATGAACCGAAAAATGAAATAAAAGGGAAACGGTGGGGGGTTGTGGCACTGTAGCACACAGTGCGACGTGACCCAGGTTGACCAGAGGAGTCGGTAATTGGTTGAGAGAGATAGAGAAATATACGCGTGTGACCCCGACCATTCGCGTCATCCAATTAATAATTCAATCAGCGAACACGATTGGATTACCTTTTGGGTGGTAAAAAACCGAAGAGCAGAAGCCCACCAGGTATACGGGAGGGAATGATGGGGTGGGAAGGGCTGGAAAAATATAAATAAAGGGCAGTTATACCCAGAGAAAAAATACTTTTGATAAGGGGAATTTAATTGATAGCAGAAAATTTCGAAACTCCAATTTTTCAAGTGCCAAATTGTTTTCATAAACTATTTTAATCCCATTTTGAGCTCACATTTTATCGAAAGTTTAATTAATTGACAGTATTCGTATTTTCTTAATATTACTCAAGACTAATTTATTTACAAATGTTTAATAATTTTCGGTAAATGTACTTTTCTCATGATCAAGAAAGGGAATTAATAAACAAACCATTTCATTCTTAAATAATAAATTTGCCTGAGTAGATTGAAATTATCGTCAAGCTGTTGTTAATAACTTCAACTTCCAGATAAAAAAAAAATTCTCTGAAGCACTTGCGTCTTTTCGCCCCCAAAATTTCGGAAATTGTTTGACATCAATTGAGCGAGAGAAACACCAGAAAAAAAAAATTAATTCTTGAAGAAAAAATCGAGCAATTCGAGACGACACGACAAATTATCCAGACTAATTACCTCGGATTTCAATAGGAGACGAGAGCGAGACAGTCCGCAAATCCGTCCAAAAAAATCATTTTTTATCAACCAACGAATGACGCCCAAGTCTCTCCGTCATTTCACCACTGAAGTCCCCGAGTCCCCCTCCCCCCGTTGTTATGTAGAAGGCAAAAGCCGAGGCCGCGGCCGAGACCAAGTTAATTATCGTTCGGAGCCTTGCCCGGTTATTGCTAATGAACTCGGCCGTTGCCTCCCCTCGTTAGTCTCGCGCACTCTCTCTCTCTCTCTCCCTGGCTGTACCTCATACTCTCCTCTCTCGCCTCTCGTCCAGATCTCCCGATTCACTTGCTTATTTACACGGGCGTACCCACTTGTTTATTCGACAAGGGTTCGCCCGAACGATAAGGAATTAATAAACGATCTCATCTTGTGACCCCCCCCTTTTTATTTTTATCTCAACTCTCCCATAATCGGCTTCCGGGAGAGTCTTGTAATTCTGACGAAGGCTCGCGTAAGCACCTGCGTACAACCTATTAGCCAGCTGTAATTTTGCACTGATTTATTTAGCCAATTTTATCTGTGTCTTCATTTCGCTCCCAACTATCAGTGTGAAGTGATTATCAGAGTGATCGGGAATGCGTTTATTTTTTATCATTCTTTTTTTTTATGCATCGTGTTTAATTAAGATTCGAGGCGACTCTGACATGGGCCTCCATTTGATACCAGAGTGATGAAAATGCATGAAGCAATCTTCTTATTTATTTATTTATCTTTTGAATTTTGAATAGTCAAAAAAAAAATGCTCAATTGCTCAATTGAATCGAATTAAAAAAATTGAATTGTCCATTTGAACTTGTGTATTCATTTTAAATAAACCATGAAGCATTCTTTTAAATAAAAAAAAGGAGTTCTTTTGAAGTACTCAAATAAGTTCATTTCTTCGATTCAAATAAATCATATTTTTTACTCCACATGAAAATAAATTAATAGATAAATAGATTATCAACTGTTTTCTCTTTCTATGTTGCAGGTAAGCACCTATCACCTATCATCGATAACGCGTGAGTTGCATGAGAAAAAAAATTACCTCCACAAAAATCGAAAAACGCGTCTTACCCCCTTAAAATCGGTCTCAATCGAAATTATCTCAACCCCTCAATCCCCCTCGATTCTCAATATTCAATTAAAATAATCACCAAGCCATTCGTACACAACCGATGTTTACCGTCCAATTCACCCAAAATAATTGATCAACGTCTCAAAAAAAAAAAAAAAAAAAAAAAAACCCCAAAAAAAAAAAAAAAAAAAAAAGACACTCGTTATGACTGATCATTACGAGCAATGTGTATATGCATAAAAGAGGGTAATGAGGGGAGGGGGGTTAAACCGATCGACCCGGAGGGCAACGCAGACTCCATGAAAATGCAAACACTAACTGTTCAATTCTCCTACCCTTTGTGAAATCATGACTAAAAAGGGTGCAAAAAGGGGGCTTTCGGTTTGTCGGACGCTCGCTAAAGTTATGAAATCAAATGAAATTACGCGGGGTGAATTTTACCCCACCCCTCCCCGCCCTCCCTACCTCCCAGTACATTCACTCTGTGCGCATACCCAAACCAAATAGGTTGTATTAACCCTGGAGGCGTATAGCGTTGACTCGTTAAAATCACAGTAGCTCATGAAAAAATAATTCAAACCATCCTGTTGGCGTCATCATTGTTACCGGATTCGCGGGGGCTGGGGGGGAGAGAATGTACAGAAGTTTGTTTCATGTGTTGCTTTCATGTACAATTCACGTGCTGATGAGTTTAATCGATTTAATATAAAACGGTGGCTCGAATATGAACAATAAACTGCCCTTTTTAACAATCAAACAAATGGATAAATGAGTTCGACAAAGGGGGGGAAAATTAAATCTTATCACGTGTGAAGGTATTAAAGTTGTTTGATCGCATGAGATATTTTTTTTTTATCTTGCGAGTGGTGTAATTATTTTCTTTTCTCGTGAGAGACGGGTTTTTCTTAAAAAAAAAACTCATTCAAAAAATTATTCGCCACCGAGTCCTACTCCTCCTCCCCCTCTCCCCAAAACTCAGATTTTCCCCTCCCCCCGAGTTTTAATTGAAAGCCATTGGCAGCCGTACTCAACAAAACTGCCCCGCAAACCCGTAGAAACCCTCACTCCACCGACGGTATGTTAATGTTAGCCTGGGCGTTGTAGGTGTAGCACGACATCTCTCTGATGAAGTTGACCCGTGCGACGTGTAATAAGGGTCCAGCAGTAGAGACAAGGCGGACGGACATACAGACGTAGTAAAAGGTACGAGGCCAGCGGGGGCGCGGGGGGGAAATGGCGAGGAGGGACGACGAGTTTACCACTGCTCAAACGAGAGAGAGAGAGGCGAGGGTGAAACCTGTCGAGAATGGGTTGAGGCTGCTAGCGGACGTGACACGGCCGTCTTGTGACCCGTTCCGTCCAAGCTCTCATTCCCTCCTCCTCCTCCTCCTCCTATCCCTCCTATTTTCCTCCTCACTCAACTACCAACTCTCTCTCCTCCACTCACCCACTCGCCGGGCACATGCCGCGACGCCGAGCAACCCAGCGTCCGTCGTTGGTCCAAGCTCTCCCATTGTTGTTATTATTAAAGGGGCAAAAGCAGTGACGGAGGGGCGGGGGGGCACACGAGGGGTCAGACGAGCGAGAGAGGGACGATGACGGAAAGGAAGGCGGTGTCTGCAGGTGACAGATGAAACAACTCCCCCTCCCTCCCCGCCGTCTCGCTCTGCCGTTCTCTTGGTACTCCCAGTGCTCCACCCTGTTTCGTATAGTTTTGACCCCTTCTAATTCACGGCGAGCGCGGATTTCCTTCAACGATCGGTAAATAAATGAAAACGAAAAGTCTGCTGAGGTCGGTTATTAAATTTTTTTTTTTGAGGGTTAATTTTTGGGGACGGGAGAGAGTCGGGGGAAAAAGAATTTTAGACTTGAAAAGCGCCGGTTGATTCTTCTCAGTCTTAGGGGTGGATTTTTCTTTTGGAATTTATTTCTTTTATTGTTGAAATCAAATTGAATGCTTCGGGGAAATTAATCGGAATTTTTTTATAATGAAAAAATGAAAATCATGGTTTCTCAATTTTCTTTATTAACACGCGAAATTTACAGCAGAAAATTATTTTATTTTATTGGTTTCATTATTTAAATTGATAAATTATTTTAATTTATGTCTCTCGAATTAATTGAAATTTCGGAAATAATTGAAGAAGTCGCGGTCATTCACTTGAACCAGCTAATAAAATTTAAATTATCCCGAAGCGATGCAATTCACCCGGGAAAATTAAGTCTAGACTCTTCTCTAGAATCGCTCGTTTTTTTATAAAGCCAGTAAATTTATTTAAAAAACTAGAAACTTTTCTTCTATGTTGATTCATCTTCTCCTCACCACTATCATTTTCACTCTCCGGGACAAGTGGGCGATCTGAAAAACGCGTGGAATGCAAGCATTCACCTCTGGCGTAGGAAAACTGGGGGTGACCCTGCCACTACTATCCCACCAGCGGAAAACGTGACAGCTCAAACGGTTCACGTCGCAAGTACAAAAAAGAACTGTGTGGCTTGGGTGGAGCGGGACGGAGGGGGAACGTGGAGGAAGGTGAAAGGGTGGAAGGAGAGGGATGAAGTGTTGGACGAATTCTCGAGGGGTTCTCTCCAGCATCTCAGCACAAATAACTCGGCGTCGAGTCGTTTGCAATGGATTTGCGTGTGCTCTCTCACGAGAGTGAGGGGTAGTCCACGTGGAAACCAATAAAGTGCCCAAAGAACGATATCCCGGAGTAGCAGAATGTGTAGTAAGGATCCTCGGTGAGAGTGAATGGTTGGACAGATGGAGTTTTCTACTGACACTGTAAGAAAAAAAAAGGAGCATGTGAGTTTCAAGACAAAATCCTCGCTTTTCACTGAATATGCAATGAGGGGTCGCTCTGTTCTCCTCCGCGATTCAGGTTTAATCGAAAATCTCGAGATGGGACAACAGGTATTATCCAAGTTGTCCATCAGAGACTCATTTATCTCCAACTCTAGCAATGATCAGGATCGAATTCCCCCGCAATACCTCAATTGTCGTCAAAATGTACAATCGAATTCCCGAACTTTCCCGCCAATTCCATCCGCGTCGCTTTGCCCGCTCACCTAGACCAGTTTCGACGAAATCACTCGGTCTTTTTTTTATAATACATCTCTCCCAGACCCATCTCTCCATAAACAATCTCGTCGATGGTGTCCAGCCACTGGCGAAGACGTTGATTAATATTTTCCTGACATTGAGGGACACTCGAATCGAAACGGTCCAAACGGTTTAGTTGTCCACGCGTCCGTCCGAGTAAGAGACGTCGCTTCAGTGGACGCCCCAGACGTCGTCGTCGTTTCACGGCATTGATCTGTCGCATGACAGCCCTGATATCGGGTCGACGTTCGGGGGGTAGGAGGAGGATTGGACTCCCCCTATTTGATTCCCACCGGGTGGGGAATGGGTAGCGTCACTTGAGGAGACAGCTC
>JAPYZN010000628.1:10052-39045 GCA_030522865.1 Psyttalia lounsburyi
CAGCTCGTCACCCGATGTCCGGGACTCATTACCTTCTCTCCACCAAATAATCACTTGTCTTGCTCTCTTCGTTACCCTAACGAGAGCAATTCATTCTTCCAGACTTCAGTTGCAATTGCGTCTGATACATATGATATCGCCGCTCCATGATCTCTGTCTGAAATCGTTGATCTCCAATCTGTGTCAATGATGTTACGACCAGAATTTTCGAGCATAAATTCTTAAACATCAGATCCATCTCTGATGACCTCACAAAGCTGTCCCAGGACCTGAGCATTGCTCCCCAGATTAAATCTTCATGAGCCTGGCATCGAAAACAGACTTCATTGATCGCAGGTCACCTATTCCCAGAAGCCATGTACACCAAATTTTTACCTCTCCTAGGCTTCATTCATTTAGCCCCGCTGAATACATTTCCTTGAAACTATTAAAAAAAAAGTCCGCGGTTTCTTCGAGCCAAGAGCGAACGAGAATTTATAAACGAGGCGAGCGGAAGGGCGTCTAATGATAAACCACAGGCTTTTACGACTTTACAACGAAATTCGAAGAAGCAATGGCCGAAAAGGGTCAAGATTGAATCAATTCTGCGTTGGTTTTTAACAGGATCTCTCGGTTGGGTAGACATTAGGACACGATTACAATTCTCCTCTCGTCGAGATCCCCTGACGATGATCAATAATTATTGAGTGGACCCCTGCATTTTGGGGCAATTTCAGGATCGCTTGGTCGCGAACGGGATTAAGTTGAGAATGCCCGAGCGCTGGAGTTAACTCCGTCCGAGGGGTTGCGTGCATCCTGTTGGTGTTGGGGTGGAGGGGGAATGGTATAACCAGGTTAGGTTGGCTGGCTGACCCGGTTGACAATCGATTGACGGCTGTCGCCAAGACATCCGCGCCTTAGACTCCCCCCTCTACAGGTCCTGTTCTCTTTCCTCCCTGGGTTTTATCTCTCTCGGAATCATTTGCTCGGCGCCGGGGGGCGAGGGGGATGAAGTCAACCCCTAGTTGAACTCGAATGAACCTGCGGAGTTGTTGGTTGAGGGCAGAACAAATTGCAGGCCTAATTTGGAAACTAAGGATTCAGCTGTAATGAATCAATGTTGATATTTTTGGTTAAGGGCGAGTTATTTCTGATCCAAGTGGTTTTGTGAAAAAATGTTCAATGAGAGTTTTGTTGGCGAGGAAATTTCCGATGTTAAATTTCTTCTGACATTTTTATCTGCGATCAGCCATTACGAAGATATTTTGATATTCGTCAAGATCCAATCAATCCCTTGTTTCATATTTATTCATCAATTCACTTTTTATTGATTAGTATTTATCTCAGAAAGGATTGATTATAGGAGGAAATGTCAGATAACATCTTCGGTAGATAAGGAAATTTTCCATGAAAACTTTCCTTTGACATTTTCCGCTGAAGCAACTCATCATGAAGATAAATCGATCCCAAACAAACCATGAAAAATTGACCATTCAGACTTGACCACTTCACCACTAAATTCCCTCTTGCTTTGACTAGCACTCACCCATCGCTAAAAAAAAACTCCACTATCCACACCATTAGCACTCATCACAATCTTTGTACACAGATCATCACAATTAGACCAGGCGTCATGTCGTCAAGTGTGCCACGATCAGAAGGCAGTACAGCTGACAACCATCTCTCATCGCGTAAACACGAGTGGGTCGGCATTATATCGTGTCCGCTCAACGCTTTCACAGTTTGTGTTTATTGTAGCAATAGGAGATAGTCCGCTAGGGTTTATGTAGGGTGAGCCAGTGGGTGGATATGGCTACAGTTATACCTTGGAGGCCTGCGTTGGATATTATTTGCCAAGGACAGTGACAAACGCCCGTCAACGTCACTTCCACTCGCATCCTTGGCGCTGTCCCTCTCCCCCTCACTTCCCCCGCTCAGTCGTCTCGTCCCTTTCAGCTCCTCCATTTGCTTCCTCCAGTTTGATTCAAGCGAAGATGCGATAAAGAATCAGAAATGTCGATCACAGGTCTAAACGCAATGTAGGGCTCGGCCTAGGCGACCTAGCCCAGTCCTAGAATGATTTTAAATTACATGTGGAGTAATTCCACTGGAATTTCTTTGTTCTTCTCAGAATAATCAAGCAGAGGATGTAATGGAGCAAAAGAACCGTCGATTACTGCGCTAAACGCAATCTAGGGCTCAGTCTAACCAGCCTAGCCTAGCCGTAGAATGATTTTAACCTACATTTACATTGATTCCACGGGATTTTTTTGTTCTTGTCAAATTGATCGAGCAGAGGGTGTAATGGAGAACGTGAAACATCGATTACTGAGTTAAATTCAGTCTAAGGCTCTGTCTAGCCACCCTAGCCCAGCGCTAGACTGATTCTAAATTACATGTGGAGTAATTCCTCTGTAATTTCTTTAGTCTTCTCAGAATCATCAAGCAGAGGATGTAATGGAGACCAAGAATCATCGATTATTCCGCTAAACGCAATCTGA
Source organism: Psyttalia lounsburyi (assembly GCA_030522865.1). NCBI lineage: Eukaryota > Metazoa > Arthropoda > Insecta > Hymenoptera > Braconidae > Psyttalia > Psyttalia lounsburyi. Next base: position 12,533 of record JAPYZN010000628.1, read on the forward strand.
GGCTTTCTCTAACCGACCTAGCCTAGCCCTAGAATGATTTCAAATTACATTTCCATTGATTCCACTGGATTTTTTTCTTCTCCTCAAATTAATCAAATGGAGGGTGTAATGGGGAATGAGAACCGTCGATTACAGCAATAAACCCAATCAAGGGCTCTGTCTAGCCCGCCTAGCTCCACCCCCAGAATAATTTCAAACAACATCCGATAATTCCATTGGATTTTATTCTCAAAATAACTGCTCGGCAGTTGTGAATATCAGTAGATGATGTAGAATCCACTGGAATATACAGTCTGGCGACGTAGGTAGTCATTATGTTGCGGAGGGAGGTGACGTCACTGACGGTGACGGATGGCTACGCGTCAGGCAAGTATAAACCCCCATGGTACCCAATAAATTATTGCAACTATAAATTACTTCTCCTCTCTGCTCACGATATATAATGCTACGGCTACCGAGTCTGCGGGTGTTATACCCGTAACTGTTAACTGTGTGTGATGTTACACAGAAGTACACACGTATGAACATCATCAGAAGGGGAGGTTGTGGAAAAAAGGAGGGCCTCCTCGGGCTCTCGTTGTTATGGTATGCCAACCTGGAGTGTCAAACGGAGGTGCGATTCACTGGGACTCGACACGCAGTCCAAATTATTTTAATATCGAGAAGGGGGAAAAAAATCGCATTTCATCAAAAATCCAGAGCTTTTGAGTTCTCATTTTGGGACCTGCCACATTTACCACTGATTTTCTCGTTCTCATTCAATTGAAATATTAAAATATCAACGGAAAACAGGGGAAACTAATTTTTATTTGCAATCGCGGCCAACGGCCCTTTCCCTCCTCCCTCCCCCGGATCCCTATCTCATCGGTTCATTTCAAAAATGAGAACCGCTGTAGGAATATAATCCCGATACGTAATAAATATTGTGGATGAGAGTAAAAGTATCCAGAGGTGGTGTTGGTTAGACGCGTCTCACTGATGGGACCTGGAGGTGGGCATTCGCCCGGCATCACAAGTCCAAAAGAGCGCGGAGTGCTGAGGGATCGAGGAGGGAGGGTCTGCGGGGGGGGGGGGGGGGCGGGGGGGCTGGGGGGTTGAAGGTAATAACGGGGATGGAGAAGGGAGGGACGGGGGGAAGGGGAGATTGGGAGACTCCAGGGGAGGATATTATGGGCGATCGAGTGAGTTATACGGTTTGCCGCATGTGTGTCGCATAAATCTGTTCCTACGTCGGTTTTAGTATCCCAACTTTCTGTTCTCTGTGATTTCACTGGAGCGTCTGTTGAATTCTGACACGACTGATTGATTGATGGCAACCGAGGGCAGCAGAAATTGTCGAAAATTGCGATTGATTTTTAACGATTTTTCGGGTATATGGAGACAGCATTCGGTGTCACTAGTAACTAGGCGAAAGAGAGAGAGAGGGAGAGAGGGAGGGAGAGTGAGATAGTTCAATATCTCGTGGGCAATGGCTTGTCTGAGACAAGTTGTCTGACAATAAGCTACATCAACTCGTCGAGTGTGAGAAAGTAATGAGTTCTCAAGTGTATACAATGGAATAGTACGAGTGGACCGGGGCTTGCAATTAAAGAGGAGGCGATAGGTTTTCACTGGTAGAGTCAAACGACGTGGCTAAAGTGAATGCACCTGTCGTTCTGTACATCAAGCGTCCGTCACTCGGCCGACATGTACTCTTTGCTTTACTCAACGCTTCCGGCTCCTCTCACCCTCTCCTCCCTGAATCCTCATCCACTGAGGCCTCCGTCAAGACTAGCTTATTTATGTTGACACAATATTTATTAGAACGGATCGGTGCGTCGGCCCTCGCCTCGCTCATCGCCTCGGAGTGTGCTATTTTTGGCATCGTTGGATACTCTTTCGAATACTATCTTGTGGCTAAGCTGTTAGTGGCAACCGGTATATCTCTCCCTCTCTCCCTCTCTCTCCTCTCTCTTTCTCTCTCTTTCGCAACGTCCATAATAAACTCCACCTTCGCGATGCTCAGTGCAATGCTCTCGAGAGTGACAGAATCTTAGGAATGTGTATCGATTTTATGGCGAACTTATGTCAACTGGTGTGACATATGTCGGGTTAGAAATCCGTCGAAGGATTGGCAGATGTGACGTAGTGACGTCTTGCGATGTCCAATCGAGGGGCTCAAATTCCCGAGACATCCTGATTTTCATGATCCCAAGGCTGGACAAAGCAACGCGACGCTCTGCGCCTGTCCCAGACGGTCTCATTAAAATAATAATAATTCTCGGATGTCGATTTAATCTGCTGCTAAGTCAACGACGTTGCCATTGATTCTGAGCAATGAATTTTCGACGATATCGATGTTCAATTGGCGATTGAATAATTTACAAATGTACCAGACGATATTGGTTAGTTGAAGCCATTGGCAGCGGTTGGTGTCACGTATTTGCTCACCTCAGTCCCTCATTTACACTGTCAACAGTATTCACACGACAGCAGAGTAACTCAAGGTATATCAGACAACACAGATGGCTGGGGGCGATTAGAACTTCGAAAATTTCCAAAAAGTCCAGGAGACATTCATTCCTTTTGAAGAGCTCCCTACTAATTCCACCCATTTTCCCCACTCGCCCAAGCTGAATTATCCACCCCGTCCCTCACTGATGTAACTCAGCATCCCTCCACCTCCCCCCCTTCTCCCACTATCCATCTACTCTCTGATGTCGTTCGTCGTAGCCCGAAGTCCCCAGGACGTGAAGAGACGTTACTTCGCTGACAATTATTGTTGTCACGGAGACCGACTGTACGGCAGTCGGTCGTAGAAGACTGACACGTAGAAAGACAGCGTGACGGAAAGTGCAAGGAGAAGCCCGGAGTGTCGGGGTATGCCAGTTGAGAGAAGAGAACGAGAAAGGAAGGAGAGCCAGAGTTGACGGACATCGTGATGAAGGCGTTCCCTCTTGTCACTTCACTCTCATTCCCACCCCCTCCCCGCACCTCCTCTCACTCCTCTCACTTTTTCTCTCTCTCTCTCTCTCTCTGTCTCTGTGTCTGCGATTCCTATATGTCCTGTGCTTGCAACGTGGACGAGTATTTCCAAGGCTTCTTCTTCCGATTCGTGACACCTGCTACGATTCAACTCAATAGTCATATATTCCAACAACCTATCACTCCTATCGACTAAAATGGAGACTCACACACATCTAGGGACTGATGTCTAGGTGCAGCAATGCCATCAGCCGGGATTATTCGATTTTACTTTTTCACTCTTTTGTGTTTATAACTCCACTTGGCAGCATCTCAAACTCCTTCGACGAGTTGTCCAAGCATTAATCGCATCACACGTCCTTGGATCGTCGTCAAAAGACATGACTTCCGTGAAGTGAGTGCACGAGTTGGACTCTTATCGGCGGACAAATTTCTAGTGATTCGCGGATGGAGAGGTTTTTACAGCAATGAAAGGAATTTATATGGCGTTCCTCGTTCGTCTGATGGGATGCGGAATTATTATCAATATCAAACTTACAAGGATTTTTTTTTACTGGACAAATGGACTGTCCAGACGGGGATTTGAACCCGGGACCTTACGATTATGCATTGGATGCTCTTTTTGGGTCAGTCAGACGGCGCCTAGCCGCTTTATTTCGAATTTCTTGTGCATCCTGGATGTCATCGGAAGCCAGGACTTTCGTGGAGTGAAGGCACGGGGTGGACTCCTTATCAGCCCACAAATTCCTCCCGATTCGCGGACGGAGGAGACGAGACGTCATTCGCTTGCTCAGGACGTTAATTGATAAAAATAAGTACGATTGGACTTGGATTTAATCAGGAGTCGGGAGTTGAGAGTTTTATCATTCTAATGATAAGATTAATTGAATAGTTTGAAATATGTTAAACGATATTGATTGCTGGAAGCTGTCGTAGGCTGACTCCGCGGCAACTTTTGAATAATTGACAGAGCTGACGGAGTACTTCTCACGACGTCAATTCCTGATTTCTCGCGCAGGCCTTGTTGAAAAAAATAATTATCAGACGTGGATTTAATCCGCAACAGGGAGTTACCACATTTACCATTGACTTCATCGTCCGTTTGAATTTTTAATGCTCAACTGTCAATTAAATAATCTGATATGTATCAGACGATATTGATTGAAGCTCGAAGCTTCTGCAGGTGGTGGATTCCAGGGCAACTGACGTGACGTGTCTAGAAATTCGTTGAACAATTGATGGAATGAGTCGGATACGTCCGATCGACGGAGTCAAACTCTTCTCATCAAATATTTTTAAATTACCGAAGAACTGAAATCTACACTTTAACATTAACTTCAAACTCTTCCGGACGCATGTTCGGAGAATATTTAATTGGAAAAATTATAACAATTTGTTCTTTAATTCTTCTGGAACACTCCGTAAAAATTTTTAAACAAAATATCTGTTACATTTTCCATTCTCCAGAAAAATGACATGAGTTTTTTCAGTCTTAGTCTTTTAAATGCATATAAAAATTGTAAATAATTCACACCAGGGGATTTCGTGAATTATTCCATAATTTTTAGTCAACATTTTTCCCCTCGCAGTTGGCATCATCGCAATCCCCCATCGACGATTTGTGCAAGCATTAATCCCATTTTCACGTCGTTAGCTGTCATCAGACGACCTGGACTTCCGTGGAGTAGTCATCCAGTGAGCTGGTCACAGTTGACGTTTGTAAGACAACTCTTATCAGTGGTTGTGGCTCGTTGGAGAACGAGTTTTGCAGATTTTGCCTACCTAAGGAGCTCCAATGCATCGATCATCACACTGTCTCTTGTGTACGTCCTCTCAGTTTTCCCCATCCAATGTGGACAGTTTCGACGAACGGACGTTGGGCATCATCCATCATCCCGTCACCGGATTTGCTTCTCTTCTGCGCGTTTATTATTGGTCAGGGCCTTGTACACCCGGTATTTAATACAGCCCGGAGTCTCTTTGGATCAGTAAACAGTGATGCGAAGGTGAACGATTAATCGTCATGCGCGACTTCTGTGGAGAACTCTTTCATCAATCTCTTTTTTTTCTCTCTCTCTCAACCTTTTTTTTACACTGCGTGTGAATGTTATTTTTATCAAAGGCAAATGGAAATCATTGGAGGGATCCAGGATGAAGCGGTGGAATCGAATTCTCGCGCGTCTCTCTTGTACTCAAAAGATATTGGATACTTGACACTGCACTTTCCTGCTCTTTTTTTCTTCCCTCTACACCAGCCCCCCCTACTCCCATTGCTCTTTGTCTCTCTAATACCTCGACTCAGTTCCTGTCCATCACTCACCGTCACTCCTGTCCGTCTGCCGCTTCGTCATTGCCCCCACCATTGGAACTTATAGTCCGATCTCTCGGCGTCTTTCATTCTTTCTCTCTCTCTGGCAAAGCCAGCTGCGTCATTTCACTATGTGCAACCAACATTTTTTCGCTAGAATGTACCCACTGAGTGGGTTGTACATCGAGTCCAATAATAAAGTACTGGCCAATTTAGAAATAAATGGTCCTTGTTGTGATTTATAGCGCGATGGCAATCTATCATCGGTTATTTACGACCGCTAAAATGACACTTTTTGATTTTCACGTGATATACGGAATTGCTGAATCCATTCATTCGCGGATGTAAACAATTGATCATGAGGAGAGCCCGTATTGCCCCCTGTTAGTCACTCAGGGGAACGGGAAAATGAGTTCGTGGGGAGTAGCTCGGAATCTGAGGCATTTAGCGAAATTTTTGTTAAGATCGTCTTTATCGATCTCATTTTGATCTACAAAAAAGATTATGAGGATTTTTTCGGTATTTGGATTTGTTTCTGAGATAATCAGTGATAATTGACGAGAGTCCACTGGCAGAATGGAAGCGGCGGAATTTTTAATAGCAAAAAAAATAATTCGGGGATTTTTGAGATTATCAGAATATTTTTGAGTCTGATCGCAATGAAGAGTTCACTTTGATCGAATATAAATTAATTAATTAATTAAATTATTTTTTCGAATTAAACAAATTTTATCCTCGTATATTTAGCTCAATTTATTGAATTGATCCAAATAAATGATTTTCTGCGGAGAAAATGTTATTTAAGTGCCAATAAATCAGCGCTCGACTTTAAAAAAAACGAGTAGATCCCTAGATCCGCGTGTTTTCACGAGATCAATATTTTCTATTCCAACAAATCGACAAATTCCAAAGGATTATTCATCTCCACCGAGTCGCGACACTTCACCCTCAAATCATGCTCCACCCAGCGACTTTTCGTTGAAAGAAAAAGCAATCGGCCCCCGCCGGATTCGAGGCTTTCAAGCCGTGTCGATCAGCGAACGATTGAGAATCCTGTCCAAGTGTTTGTGAAAGTACACGCGACGGGGGTGAATAAAAAAACAAAAAAAAATCAATCCCCAGAAAATATTGTCTCTTTGATGTAAATTCCCCATCAATTTCGATTCACCACTTCCATCTCTCACCGACCGCAAGAAGTATATTATAACCGATGATAAATTCCAATCCACTAAATTCAATTTCACCTCATTCTCTCGATACACCTAATGTAGATGCATTATAGTTAAACCTTGTTGAAGCCAGTGTCTGACGAATCGAGGAATAAAAGAGAAAAGATACTCACCGAGGCTTGATGGAGTGAGTGTTGACTTGGGATAACGGCTGGGCCATCGGTCAATCAGTCAGGTAGGCAAGAGGAGTCGTGAGAGTATAGATGTTACCTTCAGTACTCAGTCTTTTCCTCAAACTCCCCACCAAATCATTCTGACAAATGCACTCACCAAACTTTGCTCTTCGGCCCTCCCCCCGCCCGCGGGTTGCCCTCGGAGGAAAAAAAAAATTAAAAAACCATATTCACCTATCGGCAAATACAAAATGTGTTCAAACAATAACGAGTCCCCAATCCCGTCTCGAATGACTCAAACGCGAACCGACAGCGGGTATACCAGCCATCGAACACATCGTAAATGTGTTTAACCTTCACGAGATATTTCGCGTTTCCAGTCGGCCGAAGGGAGACGAAAACGCGTATACGTAGAGGAACGGATTCACCCGTCAGTCATTTGACGTCGGGCCACGGGAGAATCACAATGCAAAAGCCTTCCCGTCTTTCTCGTCCTTCTGCCTCGCGCAGTCAGTCTCTGTGGGTGTGTGTGTGTGTGTGTGTTGGCCTGTCTGTCTGACGGCCCGCCTGTCCATCTCCTTCATATCTCTTCTTCTTTCCACTATATAAACCATCATCCAACCTGTCCATCAGGCTCCGTCTCCACGTCCAAGAAACTTCTCCGTAACCCTCTTCAACAATCGTTGCATCAGAATTTCATCTCGTTCTGGTTGCTCTTTTTTTTTTACACTTCTTGGCTGACATGTATGTTGGAAAGATTCAGGCATTGTAGATTTACGGGCTTTTAAGATGAAAAATTTTAATGGGCAGGTATTTCATGATGAGTCTGCGCGAATATCTCAATCGGTGTCGATCCGCTCGGTCTCCTTTGGCTATTTTTTTTTATTTTTTAACATCCAAAATCTAAATTTGATCATTTATTCCTGGAGAAAGTCCGCGATATCCCAGACCTTCTGGGTATTAATCAACATTCACCTCTGAATTACTAAAAAAATAAAAGTTAATCGAAAATAATAAAAATTATAATTATCAGAAGTCATCCGAAATTTTATGAACAAAAGAGGTTTTTTGTCTACTTTTGTAATTAAGGATTTTTTTTAACAGTTTAACTTATTCCCTAATTAATAATAAATAATCTAAAATGTCCAGTTCTCATTGATTGATTGAAAACTTCTTCGAAACTCCAGTGAAAATTAAATGCGAAAAACATTTCCGAGATTAATTAGCGTAATTAGCAATTGTATGAAAGATTGAAAAAATTAAGAGTTGATATAATAAGCCAAAAAAAATGTATCGAAATGTCTAGATAATTAACCCGAAATAATCAAGTGTAGAAGGTTTAGGTGACTTGTTCCGCAATTTTTATTGACTATTTCTCTCCGTGCGAAAAATCCAGAGAAAATTTGTTTAACCGCAGTAATTATAAGTCCCCGACGACCGTCATCTGCGAAAAATTCTGCCCCCGGTTAGGCCCAAACAGAGAGCGAAGCGCAGGAGAACAAATAAACCATGTACGCGAGTAAAGGGATATCACTTATCTTCATATATCCACTCAGGAGCTCGAATCGTGCGCGCATGTTTGTCGTGAACATTGAGAATCATTACACATATATACACAGCGAGCCTAGCATTTATCGATAAGACAAATTTTTGTTGTATACGTGACCCCCCTCCCAACCGGCGGCCAGCCTACGCCCGATGCTCGGACTCGGAAACATATACGAAACATCGAGTACCGTAAAAAACGATAAATGCACTCATATAAAAAAAAAAGGAAGCAAAAAAAAAGCAAACATAAGAGGCAGAACAGCAACAAAGTTTAAGTCCACGTTATCCGTTGCTAATAATGTATGGGTTCTTCTACGTTGGACTAAAGCAGAGACTCCTGAGTGAGCCGAGGACAGAAGCGAGGGGGATATCGTGCAGCAGCGATCTTCTCGAGTGTCAGGTCCTCCAGTCGGATACACCACGGGCTCCTTGTTCATCGGGCCTGTATACCTTTTCTACCCGTGAAAGCGAGCGCCATGCGCGCCTTGTTAGCGGCCCTGCCAATAGGAAAACGAGAGAAGTTCCCTCTGGTTGAGTATTTTGCATCGGGTCCACTGCAGTAGCACGGGACACCCCGTTCTCCCAGCAAAAATTACATTTTGGGAACAGTTTTCTATTAATTTCTAGAAAAAAAAAAAAGATCCGGGAGAGTTCAGGTGAAATTCCGCGAAATTTGAACGTGAAATGATAATTAGTTTCATTGAATTTGTTAATTTTCGGGAGTCGGTGAACCGGATTTTTAGTTCTCAATGATTTTAAATTTTCGATTACGAAATTTCAAAGTCGAGAGAGAATTCTTTCAATTTTTAATCACTTGCCAACACTTGGGACCAGTTAATAATGTTATTAACGAGATTACTGAATTTAATGTAAAGTAAATTTTGAATTTATTGAATATTTGAAGTAACAAAGTTCCTTTTCTCCGGATTTAATAAATTAAAAATGAAATAATTGCCATGAATTGGGAAATATATATAACGTGGGTACTGTCGAATTCCATAAGTACATATAAATTCCCTAAGTTCCATGAAATATTCTCTAACATGAACTCAGTGATAATAAATTTTCTCCGTCAGGTGAAATATTTATAGATCTATCGAGTTTCGATTGACATCGGTGACGATGAATTTCTGATGTCATTAATATAACTCCCCCTAAAAATAACCGTGAATTTTATCCTAATTTTCATGATTTACCTCCTGAACTTCTGTGTCCCCTAAAACCCTAGAAAAAACCCTTTCCCCTCTCAAATCCCTCCAGAACCAGTAGTTTTGTTCGAAACGTGTCGTCCATCGATCCATTATCCAAGGTTAATTTACTCCCATCCGGTTTCTCCTGATCGAAACATTGAAACTGACATTTGTCCTAAAAAAAAAAATCCCCACCCCAAAAGAGGAAAGACAAGTTCACCGATATCTTTCACACAGTATGGCAGTCGATTCTAAATCACTCGCCGTCAAGCGAGCGATTTGGGGGAGAGTGCGCTAGGCCAGTCACTCGAGAGTGTCGAACGCCGTGCCTCGGCGTCGCGCTTTCCGGAGTCTCTCTGTTCTCCGGTTGGAGTCCGAAAAAAAAAACAACCGACAACATCAAGAAGCAAAAGATGAGAAATAAAAGCCCGATGACGATGGAGAAGAAGAGCAGAGAGAGACGAAGAGTTTCACTGAGACGATATCAGGAGCGGGCGGGGCTGTGTCCGCTGGTGGTCCGCCCTGGTTTCACGAGTTCTACTGTTTCCCCTGAGCAGCGTTGTTGCATCCCAAGCCTTCCCAATCCCTCGGTTTGTCTTGCACATCGTCCGTTGTCCTTCCCTCATTTCCCTTCTTCTTCGTATTCTTCATCTCCCCCTTCCCCTCCTCTACCTCACCCGGCGAGAGAAGAGCATCGCCCAAGGTATCCCCCAACGCACACATTCATCCACTTGGGTTTTACCTCTCTTGGTCTCCAGGAGACAATGGACAATGGGGACATAAATCTGCGTAATTAGTTGCCGATGCTCGGACGGATCAATGTGCGATCTCCTTTTGCTATCCCCCTTCTTTCGTGAACGTGAACCCCGCGAACAAACGATCATTTGGTTGGCCAGTTGGCAAGGTAGGAGGACGTCTGGATACGCTGCGGCCGTCCCCACCCGGGGTTACCAACGACCTTACATACACTCGGCTGGAGTTGCATTTGCTACCATCCTCCCTCTCCCCGTTGAATCCCTCCAGTTTGTCCCTCACCACAGCCAGGAGGTTACTCGCGCAATAACGACACTCCCTTCTTCATTCTCCACGTTAAGGACATATTCCCAATTCAAGATGGCGATTTTTTTTTCACCATCCAACGCTATGTGCGTACCACGAGCGAAAGGGGTTTGTTGATCACAGCAATGGTGTGTCCGGGTTGAGTTTGCGTTTGCCATGTTCCTTTGTCTCCCTTCCCATTCCTTCACCAGCCACCTCCAGCCGCTTGACTCATTCCTCGTATCATTCCATCGATGAGGACTGATGTACTTATTTGCATCGTGTCCCCGATTTTCGCGAAATGAAATGAGATCAGTTCGGAAGAAAAAAGAATACCTGGCGCTGTTGGATGTCTCCATCGAGATGTTTGACAACAAGTAGACCAAAGAGAATTGTGAATGGTGAGAGGTTTGAAATGAGGGGGGAGGAACGATTTGATTAAAATTCATAATGCCCTCGTGACGGAAGAGCTCCATGCACCAACAATGGGAGGCTACTGGCATCGTGGCCTGTTAGTTGATGCATCCCCGCAGACTCTCACCAACTACCTGGTTAGAGATGTCGGCCGGCAACGGAGATCACGTCGACAGTGCCTCGAAAGGCTGATAAATGAAGCGATAGCGTCATTGTTAGACTCACCATCAGTACCTTTATATCAATTCTGAGTTGGGGTAGGTGGGGGTTATGCACTAAATACGTACCCTTCTGTTGTTTGCGCCGGGTGTTTCATACTGGAAAAGAGCATGGCCCAGTGTCGATTGGTTTGCACTTTCCCCGGGTCTTTCAGGGTCTGACAATTGTCATCGACATATCAGGGCTTTCAATGCTTCAAAAATAATATGCGAGAAGATTTCACCTCGATTAATGCTCCCACTGTGTTTGATTATGATTACAGGGGAGGACGGCGTCGAGGGTGCAGGCCCTGGGACAGAGCTCCAGGCTGAGGAGGGTGATTGTGTGGATGAGGATGGACCAAGTAGTCCAAGTGAACGAGGCTGTCCACCAGTTGCCAAGGAGGATGACGAAGCTGACGGAACTGATGACGATGATTCCGTGCAGAGTCCATCAACACCACCTCCATCAGCCTCGATGAGGTTAAATCCCACTGGCCTGAGAGATACAGGACCACCCGACAAGTAATGTTCGCACTTCAGCTTCCAATTGTTTCTCCCTCTCCCCCCCGCACTTCATCTGCTTGCACTCTTTTCTCCCACATAATCTACCCAAGTTCTACTATCAATGTTCAAATTCAAGTAGTAAATAAAACCAGAAGCCCAGCTGTAAACTGAAACAGCCGGTGTTGCTTTGAAGAAGTGCATGTCTCTCCGGTGCTGTCTAAATTGTCCTCAAATTTTGTTTGATCGCTAACAAATCGTCGGTGAGTTTTCGTCGTGTAAACGGGGATAAACGAGCCCGATATCACATAGGCGGTTGTCGCGGCGTCATTCGGCTAATAGAGATAGGCGCGTGTTCATTCTACTCTCCCCGTAATCCCGCTCTGTCGGCAGAGTCTACCTCTCTCTGTCTATTCCTCTCTCCCTTTCATCGCCCCCACCCCCCCTCTCCCTTCCCACTACCCACACACACCCTCACTTGAGTACCTAGTACACGTTCCGCTTCCCTACTACGTCCCGCCTCAGCCCCAAAAACTTCCCCTGCATGCGTACCGGTGGTCCCCTTTCATCTCGCTGCACGCATTCAGTATTCAGTCAGCGGAGTCAGTTACTAGCGAGCCGTTCACAGGTTTAGAACCTGCGTGTTGCTTCGTCAAAATATATTCACGTGTTACTATTTATACCGGCAACTGCTACTTTTCGTTGATTTACCAGGTACTGTAATTGAATTTCCACTGATTTGATTTTTCCATTGCGATTGCGGTAGATTTATATACTTCAGTGATTAGTTGTTTTTGGTTTTTCTTGAGATGAAGGATGGAGTAGTTGAGGGATGTGTACTATTGTATCCGTAAAGGATCGATCATGCCGGTCTAAACAATTTTTAAAAAACGTGATTCAGGAAGAGTAGAAGTGAGATTAATCATTATTGTAGGGTATAGGCGTCCAAGAATGAATCCAATCAATAGTCGATAGCCATTTAAATGCAGGCATTATTCATTTGATGAGAGTAGCTCCTCTAACTGATTAGAATGAGTTAATTCATGTCTCAGTAAATCGTAAACACTTGTACTTTGTAAGTTGAACAAAAAAACTGAGGCATAACACGTATTGTTTACTCTGTCGATAGGGAGCCAATGAGTCCACGTTGTCCTTCACGGGATTCACGGGAATCATCCGGTCCAGCAGCCGGAAGTCCCCCACCCCAGGCAACTCGTAGCAGCACGAGTCCAATTAGTCCAAGCAGCATTGTGCCTGTACCTCTCGGTAGTCACCCCTTACTACCCTCCCACTCGGCGGCAGTTATGGCAGCCTATATTCAACAAACGCACCAGAGATTCCTCCTGGGGCACTCACCACTCTCCGCTCGCGGATCGGTATCACCCTTGGTATCATCATCCTGCTCACCACCCGCCGCGACACCAGGAATTCTCGTGTCACCCGCCAGCACCGGAGAGGTCTCACCAACTGCAACACCTATGCCCGTAGTCCTGGACTTCAGCACGCGAAAAGCATCGTCCGCCGATGAGGACGATGACGAGCAGATTCTGAACCTCAGCAAACCACCAACACCCTCATCCTCGAACGAGACCAATAATGGACCTCTGGACCTCTCAGTATCGAGTAGAAAGCGACCATCCCGCGAAGACGAGTCGCCCCCACCCCCGCCGAGAAAATCCTCTCGACTGGGGCAAATGGCGCCAGCTCACCAGGACTCCCCGGCCAATGCTTTTGGTCGACCACCCGTTGTATCCCCGTGGAGTTCTCCAGTTGTCGCCTCCCACCTTCCGTACTTCGCCGCAGCTGTTGCCGCGGCTACTAGTCAACAACAATTATCGCCGAAGAGCACACCCAGTGTAGATCCCCACCAATTGTGGAATGGAAAGATGAAACCACCTGTGATGGACAAGTCTTACCAGCCCAGTGAAGCCACCAAAGCACTAGAGAAGATGAGTGAACTCAGTAAACTCGGTGGTGATGAGCTTTACAGATCGTCATCAGGTGGCTCGAGTGGTAACTCAAGCGGGAACAACCCGAGCGGTGCGTCAGGTAGTCGACACAGCGCATGGCAGTCCCACTGGTTGAACAAAGGCGCTGATCAGGCGAAAGATGTGCTCAAATGCGTCTGGTGTAAACAGAGTTTTCCGACGCTGGCAGCAATGACGACGCACATGAAAGAGGCGAAACACTGCGGTGTCAATATGCCTGTCAACATGCCGTCTTCTGGACTACAGCCGCCCTCGATATCGTCATTGCCGCCGCAGCAGCAGCCCTCGCATCAGCCGCCTCAATCCCAAGGAGGCAATGCAACGCCAAGTAGTAAACAAAGTCCATCAGAACTGAATCTTCTTATCAAGGAGACGATGCCACTGCCGCGCAAGCTTGTTCGAGGGCAGGATGTGTGGTTAGGCAAGGGTGCTGAGCAAACGAGGCAGATTCTCAAGTGCATGTGGTGTGGTCAGAGCTTCCGCTCACTCGCCGAAATGACATCGCACATGCAGCAGACCCAGCACTACACGAACATCATATCTCAGGAGCAGATCATCTCCTGGAAATCGTCAGACGACAGCAAGGGCGGAAGTGGCGGTGGTTCAGCTGGGATAGGATCTACGGGTGGGCCCACAGGCGGGCCAGGACTACCGCCGGGCGGTGGCGGTGGCCAACACGGGGGGACCACAAGTGGTCCACCTGGAGGAGCCACCAGCAGTCATGTGAGTGCAGTGTTAACTTGCAAAGTTTGCGATCAAGCCTTCAGTTCGTTGAAAGAACTCAGCAATCACATGGTGAAGAACTCTCACTACAAGGAGCACATCATGCGCTCGATAACTGAGAGCGGCGGTCGACGGCGGCAGACACGGGAGAAGAGAAAGAAATCTCTGCCAGTTCGAAAACTATTGGAGCTTGAGCGAGCCCAGAATGAATTCAAAAATGGCGACTCTGCGGCTGGGCTTGCCCACAGTCTTGGTAAGCACGCTGGTAGGATTACTTGTGAAAAATGCGGCGACAAGATCGAGACAACGGTCTTTGTTGAGCATATACGTCAGTGCATAGGTTCAGGAGCGGTGGGAGTTAATCAGCGAAACTTTCTGAAGAATGCACTGATGTCGAATCATATGACTCAAGTCCTCACGGAGAGCGGTCGAAAGAGCGTTAATGAGGAGACATCGTCGGTGTCGTCGAGGCATCACAGATCACCGTCTTCAGCGAGTGACGCTACAACACCGGGTAAAGAAGCTCCAACCGCCAGTGCCAATGAATCGATAAACACCACTTCCTCACCTTCTGTACTTAATGCAATTGAAAAACTCATTGAGAAGAGTTTTGATTCGCGCGTGAGACACGGAACGCCAGGTCTTCATCATGCCCAGCCGGGAGCGCCGATAGGCTCTAGTATTCTAAAGCGTCTTGGCATTGACGAGAGTGTCGATTACACAAAACCTCTTGTTGATCCACAAACTATGAATCTACTGAGGAGTTATCAGCAGCAGCATTACAACTCAGCGAATGCAACGAGACGAGAGAGAAGTGGCAGTGAATCGAGCTCGATATCGGAGAGAGGAAGCAATAGAACAGATACCTTGACACCAGAGAGGCGTTTGGATCTGTCCATGAGTCACGATAGACTGTCGGCCTCGTCGCACCGTCAGAGGGCGACGCCGGACAAGCAGAGTGCAACGCCTAGCCGTCACTCGTTGCCCGAGGAATCCGGTGACGAGGAGTCAGTGATTGTGAAGAAGGAGCCACATGATGACGATGGCGAGCAGTCAATAACCAACGAGGAGGATCCTCAAGCCTCTCGAGAGGTGGTGGTCAAGAAGGAGCTGGTGGACGACACCAGGGAGGACGAGGCGACATCGCCCTCTTACAACTGCCACCCCCGTATCCACGAAAGTACGGACGAGACGCGGGAAGCGCCGTCTCCCCAGGTGAATCCTTCGACTCCCAGACCACCCAGCCAGCACGATCAACCCCCTGTACCACCATCAAGGAGTCCCTGCAGAAATAGCACGAGTAGTCCAGCCAGTAGTGATCGTTCGGTAACACCTCGAGGCACTCCCGACACCAAAGCATCGAGCAGCCTTGGCGCTCTATCCTCGATGTTTGATAGCCTCTCAGGTGGCACCGGTGCCAACGCCAACTCCGACTCTCAAAGTCGCAAGACTAGCAGCCACCCTCTCGCTGCTCTACAAAAACTCTGTGACAAGACTGAAACTCGAGTGCCCAGTGGTTCTGGCAGCTCAAGATCGGGGGGGAGCAGTGGTCAAAGTATTTCCACCAGTGGTAGCGCTAGCTCCGGCAGCTCTGGCCAAAGTGGTGGGCCAACACCCGGTGCCATTCTAGCCTTCAGTTGGGCTTGTAATGATGCCGTTGTCACTGCTGATTCAATCATGAAGTGTGCATTCTGCGATACTCCTTTCATCTCGAAAGGCGCCTACAGGCATCATCTGTCCAAGATGCATTTTGTCAAGGATGGTGTTATTCCGGATCCTCTGACTATCGGTAGATCTGCTGCGGCGGCGGCTGCCGCAGCGGCCGCTGCTGCTGTTGCTGCTCAATCGTCTTCGGGGGCGAGTCACAGCGGTGCATCACCATCGAGCTCACAGCACAACAAGTCACCGCCCGTACAACAGGTAAATGGCAGTCCATCTCAACCCTCAGCATCTCCTCTCGAGGAGAGTCCGCACTCAAAGTTTCTCAAGTATACGGAGCTAGCGAAACAATTGTCTAGCAAATACGTATAGTCTGAGCGCCGCAAGTAGCGGTGCAGTTTGTACATAAGTTGTATCTATAGTGTAAACCCGACTGCATACGAGAAAGGAAAGTAGTCGAATAGATAGATCTTCCCCTCCACAAACACATCTTTCTCCTTTTCTTTTCTCCCGTCTCCGTTTAATCATTGTCGCGTCGAGGCGTCGATGATCGAAAGATTGATTCGATTGATACGTCACGTTGAGTGGTTTCATTGTTATTTACAACGGGTGTATCAGACAGCCAATTAAACGGCAAAATAGAAGAACATTGTGACATTTCGTGTTCTAGAACGTCTTCGGTGAATTGATGGAAGGTGAATGGTATCCAAGAGTAGAGTCATCGAGAATAACATGAGTAGACGTTTCTTTTTTTGGTTTATCTTGTCGCGAGCTTGAGGTGGATGAATAATTTGATGGAACGTCACCTTCTCATTTTTAGAATTTAATCAACTTTTTAGGTTTTACTTCAAGTCCTCGGTATTCTTCGCATCAATTCGGACATCTTATTCACTCTTTCGATCGTCTGCGCTTCGCGACGCGTCGCGTCTTGTCATTCCTTGGTCGAGTTCAAACACAATTAGCGTGTATTGGCTCAACTAGTATAATTGTAGAGTGGAGAGAATTTTTGGTTTTCCCCGGTTTTGGTGAGAAATACATTTGGGGAGAGAACTGGCTAGAGTGGCTGTTATGCGCTCATCTTTTCTTTGTATTCTCGTTTAGTAAATTGTTTACGTCACACTTGATTTTCTCTGTCCTCGTTGTGATCTTTGAGATGTCTGGGGTTGTTAGGATTTACATGGATCGAACGATTGATTTTGGGAATTTCCGTAGTGGTTAGTGGAGGTTTTGTCATGTTGATTGACTTGTCAACCAAAAATTTAGGAAGCTTTAGCGAGTCTCTGGTAATTCAATGAATTTTTGCCTTCGACTGACAATCACTTGATCCATTAAATCCATCTTATGTACCCATTTACGCGGCGTAATTCCTTCATTGAATTTGATTATATGTCATCGTAAAGGTGGTAGTTCAGTCTCATTAATATAATGAAATATACCTAATTGCATTTGAGCACGAATTCAAGTTCCTTGTTATTTCGAGTACCCCGTCTACCCGCTAAAACCTATCAATCGCAGTTTCAACTAATGATTTTTTACCGAGGATGGGGACATAAAGTTGGGAAAGAAGATGATTATTTGATGAACGCGGGTTACAAAATTCATAATTGAGGGAGGGCAGAATGAGACAATGTCAAAAAGGAAAATTGTGTGCGTGTGCGTATGTGCGTTTTCGACGAGTTGGAAGTGCGTTAATTAATTGTGATGCCACCATATCTCGCGGCAACTGTGACGAGACCACATGTTCATGTGACTCCGCCACGTGGCCAACGTTTGTGATGTTTATAATAAAAGAATACTTAAGCAATTTAACTTCGATCCGACGAAAGGTTATCGAGAATTAAAAATAACAACAACAAATTGAGAATATTCTCTCATGCAACAGAGTTAAAAAATTTTAAAAATAGTTACTACGAAAAGAGATGATTATTTCGACTAGGAAGAGATGACTCACCAGTCGTTACAGTCGAACGTATGTATACCACCTTCTTAGGGTAAGGTAATTAGATTATTAGGCATAGACTAAAAATTAGCGCTCACCCTTTGTATAGAATCTCTTTGTTGATGCGTGAGATTATGTCGGGGTCGATGTGAGTCTCGGAGATTTTAGAACGATATTATTTTTTGTGGAGGGAATACTCACTTCGCGATTCAGTTAAATTATCGTAATTGATAGTCCATTGTCTTCTGGTAATTCGAAAAATTATTGACAAGCTGAGTTGTATCGGTTCAATTTTTTCCCGATACAATTTCTAGTTTAATAAATTATTTAAATTACTTTGGCGAGTTTAAGCCGCCAGATCCGATTGATTTCGGCGCATCAAGTGATCGCGGGAGTGAGTGATCTCTCGTTTTTCAACGCTAGACTACGAAAGAAAAGAAAATTCTCCTTTGCGCCGGCTCTGACATAATCTCACCAGGAATAACATACGCAAACGCAAAAAAAAGTACCACAAAAGAAATATTAAGAAAGGGGAGAGATATGAGAATGACGAGAAAAGATGAGTGCGCCACACGCGGTGCAATAAACCGAGTTTCATAATCTTAGATAACGAGTACCGTTAATTCATTTCACGGTCTCACAATATTTTTTTTTCGTCGCTCTATTGGATTTTTAAGATGATGAAAACAATGTGCGTGAGATACTTTAAATAATGTCGTAATAGATGATTTGTAAATTTGACTTGTTTTTTTAAATATATTTATTGCGCCAGGTCGAGCCAATGCGTGTCATTACGTGTAAAATATTGTCATTAATTATCATTCGAATTATGGCGAGAAAATAAAACAAAATACTGTGTATATTGAATTGAAATTATTATACATATAAATCAATGAAAAGATGACGAAAAGTGATATTTGCGTGAGTAAAAGGGCGGCCGCGAGTGAATGATTTCAGATAATTAGGGTGAATGATTTATGTAGAGAGCAATGCTATTTGTAGTAAACAAAAAAACAAAATATTAAATTGAAAAAATTGATGGAGCGAATGAAGAGCGAAAGAGAGAGAGAGAGAGAGTGAGAGTGCGATCGGATCAGCGGAGTCGCGAAAATATTGTCAAACTCCGCTGATACGATTAAACAAAATCTAGATGAAATAAATAAAAATAAAGGAAATAATAAGAAAAAAAAACACTTGTATACGTATTCCTTGTAACTCTAATTCTTCCATCGCGGACTTTTAAAGTATTTATCAACATAATAAAAATAATAATAATATTGTGTGTGATGATCGAAGATTAATCCCACGTGGTACTGAGCGATTATAAAATGAAAATACGCGAGATTTGACGATTCATCCACATTGATAAAGTAAAAAAAATGAAAAAAAAAAAATTGAGGAAAAACGAAAAAAAAAAACTTAAAAACCCCCACAGGTGATTGAAATATCGTGCGCTCTCAGAAAAACAAACTTACAAGAAAATAAAAATTATAACCTCGTAAACGAGAAAGCAAAAATCCACGAAGATATGCATCATGTATACGCGAAAAAAAAAACTCTTGAAACCATTTTACGAGATTTGTCATTATTTAATTATTTCGGTTGTATTTTAAAATGCAATTAAAGCTCAAATAAATATATATGTTATAAACTATATTCAAATGTCATTTGTCTACTTCATTACAAGCAGAAGAAGAAAAAAAGAAAAATAAAAAAGCCACCAAAACCCCCGAATTGTCCGCCCACGAGTTGCTGCATTGACCCTTACATCTTCCTATCTTGAGCATATAAAAGAAATGCCACGACATGGGAAATAAAAAACTTAGCCTGACAGAATATTCTCGTGACACCATTGACTCTGTTATAACCAGAATAAAAAGAAGTCACGGAATTTACAACGCCCGAAATTCAGCCCACGTTTCCACATGGCTTTTGGAAAATATATATTCCATCTATATGTACCCGGATTATCAGTGTCACACCCACCAGTACATTTCTTTCACGATTGTTGTTTGACATGTTTATTGACATTCCGCATCATCAACAAGACGATATCCAAGGATAGCAGATTTAAGGAATATTATAATTGGTTCGTATTTCTCAACGAGTATTCGCCGAAGGAATCTGTTATCGTAATTAACGATAATGGTTGTATTTATGTGGATATCGGAGAGATAATGACGGGAGTGAATTCAATTGGTGGATGTCCAAAGATAAATGAAAACTGGCCGAAAGAGTTGAGAAGACTAAGGGAGAGGGTATAAAAATTGTTTCATTATTATTTAAATAATCTGCGACAATTGGAAACTTAATCATCGCGAGAAGAGGTCATAGTTTTATTTAATACTGACCTCGGACTATTAAACAATTATTTTTCTGGTAATGTGACACTGCAAGGAGAGGCTATTCTGCCTCAGGAGTATTTATCAATCCAACGATAAACATAAATTTATGTAAAGATCCAACTGCATAAGATCTCGGGACTGGTTTTTTTTTAAATCACCGGAAGGATCACTTCGAAATCCATGAGATCACTCCATTGGCTGCGTACCTGTCGCCAGTGCCCTCGGCGGTCATAACTTGAACTATAACCTGGTATTCCCCTCTTTATGCTCCCAAAAATTGTCAACTGTTAAAATTTGAGACTATTTTTTCCTACTAAATATTTTCAAAACAATAACGCCATTCTCTGCTCATCAAATGCAATTTTTTCTGGGAGCGGATTAAGTAGATAGAGTCCAGAGTTACTCAGACGCCTTTCCCAGGCGAACGACGAAGATAATCTTATGTAAATACTTCCGGAGGTCATATGATCTCGCTAAGATCACCTGTTGTTCCCATTCCACCGCCTGCACCCTCAAGAGCGTCAGTTTTCCTCTGAAAAAATTAATTCCACCAATTCTAACCCTCGAAAACTCTTGGAGTCATTCTAAGACTGGTTGACACGCGTCATCAGCGCCACTGTCGGCCAATTTTTCCACTACATTCCGGGATTCCCCCATTTATCGCTAAAATCGAGCGCTTACTCACTCCATAATTGAGTGATTTCGTTGATTTCTTGAATTAAAAATCGGTGATTTAAAAAAAAGCAAGTCATCACGTTCACTATCAACAAAAGTAAATAAATGATAGAGGTAGGGGCAGAACGGCTCGTCCCCCGCTAATGATTCCTAGACAATAATAAATTTTCAAACTTTTTATTGGAAATCGAAAATTACATAAATGATTCACACATAAATTATTATATAATTACCACAAATTCAGAATGGCAGTCAGTGCGATATTTGATTATCCCCGTCGGCAGGCGTGTCACTAAAAAAATCGCGATTTGCGCGCGCGATTGGAATTACGCCAGTTATTTTTGCATTACGCACTCACCGATTTCGATTGATCTACTTAATTTCGCTGATTTCGGGAGCGACTAGCCCCTCGCCCCGAATGTTTCCGCGACAAAGATCGGAAAATCTCCCACCCCGAGACGATAAAATTCCGCAGCCAAAAATTAAACCCCCCACAATATTATTCCCCTCCCATAAAGCAACCACTTTTCACCTAATTCAATTGCGCAGATGTCGCCCAAAGTACCTCAGCGACTTATGCAAATGTTGGCGAACGTCCTATGACCACCCGATCCCAGCAGTATCGCCAGTAATCCCCACGAGGGGTCCGAAGATCTCGAATCGCCGTCTGAAATCAACAGAGAGATGTCTTTGAATTCCAGAAAATCACTGGATCGATCGTGTAGTGAGATTTTTACCCAGCGTAATCACACATTAGTTTCATCTGAATGAGCAATCCTCACCACACCCAGCCCTAGCCCTCACCACATGGAGATTTTAGTCCTGCATGTTGTGCTGTAGCAGGTACCTCGCCGATACTGGCAAATCACGGTGAAGGTCAATTCGACCTCCACGGCTGACTGGCTGCGGCAGCCAGAGGTGTGGAGGTGTGTACAGGTAAGGTAAGGCCAAGGGGGAGGGTAGTTGAGGGCCGAAGCGCGCAAAACCGGTCGCATCTCGTTCTCCTCATAAGAGATACACACCACATGCCGCAGATACGCAGATACTTTTATTTCAACCGTAATGCGCTAATGAATTGATACAGACCCTCTAACGTATATACCAAGGGTATATACCTCGACTCCCCCTCCCTCTCCCCCCTCACCGCTCCCTCTCGCTCGCTCACATTATTTTCCATGTCCTTCGTATTCCCCGGGTTTTCATAGTCACCTTCGGCCAGCAACTCGTGCTCAGTTGGGCTTCTGCGGGCCCTGCCAGCGCCCTCGGGTGCTCGTAAATTCCTTCCGCACTTATGGAGAAGCCTGAAGCTTTACTCGAGAGCACGATATTCAAATTATCGGGCGAAAACGGAAGGACAGGGACTCTTGAGAGAACGGTCTGTTGCATCCATTAAAGGAAAATTCCCGCCGACGATTTAACAAAAGGGAGATAATGCCGGGGGAATAGCAACATTTGGAAATATTTACTACTCACTGTGAGATGTGGATCATTGGGTATTGCTGAATCTCGTGGAAGTATTTCGCGCAGAATTAATTCTCATTTCTGCCAAACATTTCTCTTGGACGACTGCCCGAAAGTCCTCCCCCCAGAATTCGCTTTAAATTCTCATCAAAAGTACATTTCATTGGCAAAAACAATTTTTTTTTTCTCAACGAAGTGGCCAATTCAATCGGGAATAATTCTGATAGACGTCCATTCAAAGCGAACATTTTCCCCGGATTTTCCCCGGTTGTCCTATCAAAATACTCACCCAAAAAAAATTATTTCCCCTTTCTCAATGAAAAAAAAAAAATCAATACCTGAAAAAAACTCTCCATCAAATTTACTTCACTTCGCTCTCGTAAAAAAAAATCGCGAGAAGCCGGTCGAAGTATAGTAAAAGGGCGTGAGATCTAAAAAGAGAAGAGCTCCCTCTCTCCCTCTCCCCCCCCCTCGAGGACTGGTAATGAATTCGTCTAATGGGTCGTAAAGAATGCGATCTTATGGAGCGGAGAGAAGAAAATAAAACAGCTACCGATTCCACCGGCCCCTTAAACTAACCCTCGGCCTGAAGGCGGTGGGGAGGCACTCGTATAACTCACCGATGTCCTCTCCTGCTCTCTCCCCTCCCCTCCCCTCTCACCTAATTCCGATATTTAAACTCGTCGATGCTCTCGTTAGTCTGTTTGGAGACTATTGGAATAGTCTTCGGATAAAATAGTGCGGCAATCCAAGAATTTCTCGGTGTCCCATCAAAATCAGTAATTCTTGCTGTAGGATTAGTCCCTCGATGAGCCCCTCCAGCAAACACAAATCTCTCTTGAAAATCCAGGGGACTCTCAGTATCTACTTCTCCATGGCCAATGGGTTCCTCCCACTGGGCCATTTCTTTGTTCCTCTCTTTTCCCATCCATCTGCTCCTCACTCCCTCTTCCCGGTCTCTCTCTCTCTCCCTTTTTTTTTCTCCCTCTCGTCCCGGTGCAATCCGCGTTCTCGCGTAAGGGCAGTTCGTCTTGGACACGTCCGAGCGTTTTCTGTTCTTTATGTTGGCGGAGGTAAGAGGTATAGGGTCCCCAGTTGCTATCTATACTTCGCGTTTGGGCTCTTTATCTGGGCTCTCTCTTGCTGGTGGACCTCAATGTCCAGGACCCGCGGGCTATTTCTCTCTTGCTCTCCGTCTCGATCCTTCTCCCTTGCTCTCTTCTTTGCGACGGGGGGAGGGAGGAGGGGGGGGGGGACAATGGTATACCGGTATGCCTCTCTGATGCTCTCCACACTTCGGTGACTGGCCTCACCCCGCACCCCTCACGGGGAGGGAGCGTTGGGGGCATTAGAGAGTCACCAAGAACCTGGAGATCCGTAGATAGTAGAGATTTGTGGCGGTCGTGTCTACCGTCGATAACCGGCCTGGTAGTGTCCTGTTCGGTGAGAGCCATTCCTTATGCTGGGGAGCACACCGGGAATTGCTGATGACATCGATGCGCAGGTTGGCAAAAGGAGGGAGGGCGGGGAATTTTTTTTTTCGCGTTTGCACTCATTTCTCGCCTTTCGCACGAATTTCCTCCGATGGGGGACCGAGTTTTGGGAGTTAATGGGGATTTACGGGAATAATTGCAGGTTAATTGAGGAGTTTTTAAAATTATAATTCATAATTTGTTTTTTTTTAATGAGTTGGTGAAGTTTAATGAGAAATTATTTACTTGAGGAATCAATAATTTAATCATTTAATTTTTTCCATTGGGATTTACGTGAACAAAATCACTTTAATTTGAGACTTTCTCGATTAAGAATTGATTAATTGAAGTTCAAAGAGAAATTATTGAAGTCGAGTTGATCAATAATTTAATCATTTACCCAATTCTCCTGTTTATTCATCCTCAGCATAATCTGCAACATTGAAATTATTTTGGAGATTAAGACGACTGTAATCCCGTGAATGTGAGCACGAATGATGAAGATGTTGGTTGGCGCGCGCAATGCGTGGGAGACCTACCCAGATTCATATAACGTATGGATACAGGTATACAAGGGGCCAGCGGCACTCGAGGAGTGGGTGTTCAGGCTGAAGAGTCTCTTCATGAGTAGCATTTGCCTCTGCGATGGCACTGAAGTGCAACATCAACGATAAACGACTGGAAACACTCAATTCTCCATTTTTCCTTGTGAAAGCAAATTTCTCTTATTCAAACCCCCTCAACACTGAATGACGACGATTGGTGAGTAATTTTCGCGGGAAATTCAAGACGTGTTAAGACGCGGATTGGCGTCCGCGGGTCTTCCGTCGCGTTTGTCGCCCCGAATAAAATGTCAAACCCAACGAGAGCCGAGACTTTCGCACACTAAGAGAACAGCATAAATGGCTGTATAGACTGAGTCAATGTCCTCAACTCTCGCTTAACGCGATCCGGCAAGTTTGACACTGAAATTGAAACACGAAAAATCCCCGTCCGATCACAAGGCGTTAGCGTCCGGTATGTTGTGACGCGAGATGTCGTTGCACAGCGTCCACCAATTATGCAAAGCAGCCCATGGTGGCATCCCCTCCCTATCTCACTCTCTCCGGAGTCTTAATCACGGGCGCCTAAACGCCGCGGAGTATGTCTGCCTATGAAGACAACTCGACTCTTTGACTCCCGAGTGTGTAACACGTCGAGATTAATTTATCGTGTGGCGACGCGCACCCAAGGAGGCATTAATATTTTGCACGCGGCCGGTGCGCATTGGCGGACACCCAAAAACATCGTGACGGCGCATGCCGGTGGGCGCGCAAGCCGCTAAGGCGCACACTAACGTAAGTAACAGTCATCGTTACCGTCAATGCTGGATTCCGTGAGGTGCCTGCCAATGGACGCTCCGTCGTCATCTCCGCGTCATCCCAACCGGAGGAGGGAAAATATAAATGGGAATGAAAGAGAGCCGGGGATACGAGTGAGAGATAGCGCGGCAGATATGGGTTTGCGCTTTCGGTCGGCATTTTCCCCCTCGGCCGGTGCTCCCCCAGATTAACACCTATAACTCATTTCGGGGACGTGCAGAGTCGAGCGCCGTCACTCGTAGCAACGCTATAATTGCTGACATAAATCAATTGGACCGATGAGATCATAAACCCGAGGAGGAACGATATAAACTTGAATAACTGTTTATTGCAAATGACGATGAGGAAATTTAATAATATTTTGACAAAATGAGTTTTTGGGGAGAACAAGTTACGGAGGGACAACAGAATTTTTGTTTTTGGGGGAGTAGTGAGGGTTTTCCCGACCAAAAATTCAATCTCACTAATTACAATATTTTTAATTACGGCCAGGGAGGTAAACTACCTGACAGGGGATGGAATTATACTGCCATTGAAGGGCAGGTTGACCCTGAAAATAATATTTTGTGTCGTCAAGTGTCTCCCGACTGTGTAGAATCAGACATTAAGGCCCGGGTGGCATATCTCGTAACCTCGAAATAGCCGTGACTAATTACAAGGAAAATAATTATCGAATCATAAATAAATATAATTTCCGACTTCCGTGCATGATTTTTGCAAGTCGGAAAATATGTCTGCTCATGGTTTGATAATTATTTCGCGTGTAATCAGTGACGGCGATTTTGAGTGAAAAAAAGTAGTTTTTAATGAGTGTGAGGGTTGGATAAAATTATTTATCAAGAAAACAAAAAATCATTCGGTATTTAACGGATAGTTTTCTCAACATTTCCCTCCTCATAACTGTTATTTGTATCTGCACTCATGCAGAAGTGCTCCTCGAACCCATGAAAATATTGAGGTCCATAGCCAATGGGCGGCGCATCGGGGAATAATTCAACAATGTAATACCGCGTCTTTGTTCCGGTTTTTCCGTCAGCGATGGACAATTCCCGCGACAATAAGACCTCGTCGAGTCTATTCCCCTTTCCTCTCCCTCTCGCTCGCTCCGCGAATATACACAATTTTCGGTGAGCACGTTACTTGGCGCACACAAATAACCAGCCGCGTAAAAGTACTCGCTTCCTGAACTGGCTGCGCTCCAATAGTCGTCCTCGAGTCTTCTCCAGTTCCGGAACGTTTGGTTACGCTCCTCGCGTCTCTCCGTATCCGAGCTCCATCCCGAGGGGGTGGCTCGCGATTTACCCACTTTGCGTGGAATCTTCGGATTAATGCTATTGTCGTAGATCCGCGGCGAATGTCGCAGGCTCTCCCGAAACTATTCCGGC